>MNCI01034529.1:13127-76736 GCA_015680685.1 Gnetum montanum | reverse complement strand
GGTTACCAAGCGTAGATCCCCCTAGCTACACCACTGGGCTACCAAGCAATCACACTTAAATGCTCGTAACCAAGTCATACTCATTCCGCTTCTAGGAGTTTAAGGGTGAGAAACTAATCGCGATGAGTAATCGATTCCTTAACTAGTCATAGACACCCGTAGATGCTCATAGTTAAGTCGTACTCACACTGCGCTATGAAAGCAATAAATAACATTAAATAAATAACAAATAAATAAACTAAGTGAATGCTGCAATAATGATGTAATCTCGATCTTTATTGCCAGTCATGTGCGTGTCCAAGTACGGCACACTCGAATAAAGACACCGTACAATCACATTCACCACACTGCAGGCAGACACGAGGAAAATTCTAACTCTGGAGGGATCAAACTGCTAGAGCTTCGCTACTCTAAAACTAGGATCCCCAACAAGGGAGAGCCGCCTCTTATTTATAGACATGGCGGTGGACTGCGATATCGCGTCAGCTGCTATATCGCGTACACGATATCGCGGCTGACGCAAATCGCGTCTCATCAATTACAAAACAAAAACTAAAATTGAATTGCATCATCCATAGCTTGCATTTTTTTTCTTTGGAAATGTTTTGAATCATACTAGATTCATCATCAATTGCAATTGATTTCTAAAGGATTATGGATAATATATAATTTAACATTACAGAATTGAATCCTTTTAGATAATTCATATTTGGCCTCTCATCCAAAAAAGATTAGATGCTCTAATCAAGTGAGCATTATCCATCCTTAGTACCTTTGAATTTTAAGTATGTGTTTTAAATTACTAGTAACTAGCAAATGATGGACATACAGTAGATTAGGTTTTGACATAAATGCAACAATACCTTAATGACAAATTTAACATGTAACAATAATTCATCATGATTTGAGAAGTTCTCTCTATAATGACATTGTGGTCTTATCAACTACTTTGTTTTTTATTGATAAAAAATTTTGATCTAATGTAGTCATTACTCTTAGATACTACTAAAGTAGTTTATTCTACTAATGCCAAAATTGATGATATTTCTCAAAATGTAGATTAAAATGTTAATAAATAGAAAGTTATAATGTCTTTTTCTAATGATAATGTTGCAAATAAGATGCATTGTATTATTCTTTTTGATGTATATGAGTCACTATTAACTCATTTTACATAGCAACATGTTTTTATTTAAATTAATAAGCTAAAGGATTCCAAGAGAAAGGAACTCCAAATCTTAGAAAAGGAAGAATCCTCCAATAAAGGTAGATCTCTTGTGATTAAATATGAAATAGAAATTAATTCTTGAACTTTTATGGGAAATTTAAATGTTAATCAAGGAAATGAGGAAGACGAGACATTTGATGAAGTAGAGATCAATTAGAAAATGAGTTTTCAAGTATCTCTTATTGAGCAAATGAGTGTTCAATACTCCAAGGTTTCAAGAAAGGAAACCAAGGACTTCATCAAAGGGATCAAGAGATCTTTAAGGTCCAAGATGATGTCTTTTGCTAATCAAAAAGAGTTCGTACCTCATGTGTCATGGGAAGTAAAGGATCCAAGCCAAAGGAGTGGTAAGGATCAAGGGACTTTTTCAAGAAGGATCAAGTGCATTACTAGAAGGTATGATTCTCATACTTTTTGCAATTTTTCTATACCTTATGGTAAGGGAAAGGATATTTTAAGTCAAGTTGAGACAATCTCATGGAAGATAAGGGAATTTTCTAGCCAAGGTATGTATAAGAATGATTTCTTTGATGATGTTTTTAATGAAAATGATGTTAAAGCCATGGACGAGAGTTTACCTTTTGAGTTCATATCTCCAAAATGGGATGAAGAGCTTGTTGATGATTCCTTTGAAGAGGAGAAGCCATTGGATCTGGGAACTCCTATTTGGGATCTTGAACCTTCAAGCTTTGATAATATTGGACAACCACATGTTGAAGATAAAGTTGAACCAAAATTGGATGGGAAAATCCATGAACAAGTAAGTATGTGTGAGCTTTACCTTGTTAATGGTAGTAATGTCTCTCATGTTGAAGCTAGTGTGATGGATGCTAGTTTTTCACTTTAGCTTGGTAGTGGTTTATTTAGTTATGATGATGAGAATTGTGATCATTGTGATGGGTTTGATGAAATTGTGAATCATGTTGTAAGTAATGAGAGCAATGTTATTTTTGATGCCATTGTTAGTGAGAGCAAAGCTAATGATGATAGCAAATTTTATTTTGTATGGGATAATGATGGCTATGGTGTTAGTCATAATAGAAAGGTCATTATTGATGTTAGCAAAGACATTGTAAATGATATGATTTTTCAAAAATTGAAGATGTTTTCTATGCATTATGACAAGGATAAATTTGTCGAAGATGTTGAAGAACATAATTATCTTGGCTATGAAATGGATGAGTAGCATAAAGATAATTTGCATTGTGATGATGATGGTGAAGGGAAGCTAAGTGGTAATCTTCCAAACACCAAGAAGAAAAAGGTGAGGAAGAGGAAAAAGGATGGAAGAAGGGAAATTGGTTTTACGAAACCTAATCCTTTTGAATTTTCTTAATCTTCTTTTGTTGTAGTCATGGAAGAAACACATGGGATTTGGTGCTCTCAAAATGGAAGCATGGTGAAGCCTTTGATGGAAAAGACCACATCCACTCTTCTTTCATGAATTTTTCCATCGTGATGTAAGCACAAAACTGTGCTAATGTATTTATGTTTTTATGTGTCATGCAAATATTATGTTGTATGTTTATATGTGTGTGTGAAATGAGTTTGAATGGCAGAGATAAAATGTTATGAGCTCTAACCATTCCATGTATGCTATGATTTGGTTTATGTGTGAATTGTGGCCTATGTGAGGGGACAACAACTATTCCAAGTGTAAAGGTATCTTGTGTGGAAATCAAAAGTCTTTTAGAGGAGGGTACTAATGTGGACATCAAACAAGCCAAAGTAATATCTCTCCATTGATGGGATTTTTCCTTGGAGTTTTGGAATGTTTAGGAGGGTTTTGGAGCCATTTTGATGACTATAGGATGTTCTAGGGGCTATGGGAGTTTTTTTGGAGGTGTCTAGAGGTTCCAGGCCTTAAAACAAGCATCTTTAACTTTGACCCTAGTAGGATAGACATCTACACTAATAATTAGATGTCTACACTACATATTAGACATCTACTACAGCTTAAAGACATCTACTCTAATAACTTCTTCACCCAAGAGAGATGTCTCATGTTTCCCCAAGATGTCTACTTTGAGACATTTGCACTTGGGAAAGATGCCTCTTGTTTCTCAAAGATGTCTCCTTTGGATTTTAACAAACATTCACTTAAATGATCAATTGGAGGAAAGATGAAGAGATAGGGGAAAAGGTATAAATAGACCTCTTGGGCCTTGAGTTTGATGAAGAAAATCAAAAGAGAGTCTAGAGAGAACAAGAGAGAGTGTAGAAAGTTGAGAGAAGAGTAGAGGAAAAGAGATAGAGTCTTGGCATGGTGCCTTAATGATCATCCTTGTGAGTGTGTGGTTGTCTTGATTAAGTGTGTGAGAATTGGATTGAATCTCTTGTCTATCCTTGAAAATTGTGCTTCCTTTCATATGTAAATTCTCCATTTGAGCAAGAATAAAGCTTTCTTTTTCCTTTTCTTGTTCAAATTTGCTATTTTGTAACTTTGAGAGAGCTTGGATTGTGGAATCCATGGGAGCTCCTCATCAAGACCTAAAGAAGCATATATTAAATTTACTTTAAAGAAGGAAGAAAATGATGAAGAAGACCCCTTAATTAAAAATCTAATGTAAGAATAAAAAAAATGAAAGACTCACATGATAGGATGATAATTATATTCCATGTATCAAAAGCTATAGTTGAACAATTATACTTCTTGAAGACTACAAAAAAAATATGGGATAGATTATGCAAAGATTACCTTGGAAATTTAGAGCATAAACACATAAAATAACTTTTATATAATGTCTAGAATGACAAATTAGAAATTAATAAGGATGAAGACATTAAGGATTTTTCTTTTAAGAATGTATAGCTACATATAAAAAACATTGATGAATTTGGTTGTGGCTTCACCCAAGATCAAAAATAAAAATGGTAGATGTTGCTATTTGAAATAATCCCATATATTAAAACATGATGAATAATTTCTTATAAAATAAAGAATTCAAATAAGTCACTATTGATGATATAGTTTCTTAGATTAGAACCCTAGAAAGTTTAAGCATAGAAAACATTAAAAAGACTAAGATTTTATAGCTAGTAGAGACAGAAAAATATTTAATAGAGGAAGGTATAGATTCAATGAAAATTACATTTAATACTAAAGTAATTAATACATGACAAAGATTACTTAAAGAGAAAATAAAAGTAGAGGATTTATGAGAGGAAGGTAGAACTCATAAGGGCAGAGAAATGCACATGCATACATATCTATTTCTTCATGCTGTAAAAGGAGGTCACATCATAAAAACATGTTGAAAAAAAAATAGGTTTAATGATATACAACTCTAGAATAAGAATCAAGAAGAAGCCAAAACTTCTATCCTGATTTAAGAAGAAAACAAAGGTAAATTAAAAGCTTTTATTTTTAGGAGTGTTATCAAGAAAAACTCCTAGATTTTGGACAATGGTTGCTCTAACTACATGATACCTTATAAGTCTCATAGTTTATACTAAAAGTTCAATAGGATTAAAAACATAAAAATAAGTGATGGTATACATTTCAATATAGAAGAAATGAAAAATTACGTTTTCAAATTACATAACAACAAAGTTATAGTTATCATAGATGTTTTCTATGTTGTAAACATAGAAAACACTTTACTTTTAGTGCAAAAAATGGCTAGAAAGGGGAGAAATGTTCATTTAAAAAATAATTCATTCATCATTGATGGGACATGATATCGTGTATATCGCATCCCCCGCAATATTTCATACGCGATATCGCATCTTCCCCTGCGATATCGCGTATGTGATATCATAGTGCACCACCAAGTCTATAAATAAGAGGTGGCTCTCCCTTGTTTCTCATTCTAGGCCTAAACTGTAGTGAAACTCTGGCAGTTTTACCTCTCCAAAGATAGAATATTTTCCATATGCCCGCAATAGGAGCTCCAAAGTGAATGAATCTTTATTCGAGCAAATATTGTACTTGAACACAAGTTTGTGTATGGAAATAAAGACGAACTTCTTGGATAAACCTTGTAGTGCATGGAATAGGCTAAATAGGACTTTATTTATTGTTATTTATTATTTAATGTTTAAATTCTTTCTTAGTTAATTAAATCTCTCTCAATCCTTCTCCCCTAGTTAAGTGCATTCAGTATGATCGCTTCAAGCACGTGCGTTACACTTGGTAATCCCAGCAACAAATAGTGTTTGGTAAGTCCAAAGGTTGCATTGGTTCAGGGTGTGAATGGTAAGTGGGAACAGATACTGATGCTAGGCATTAGAACTTAGTTAGTTAAAACTAGTTAATTAGTCTTCTCATCCTTTACCTCATTAGCATAGGAGATAAAAATAAAAAAGCTATAAAAATCACATACCTCAAACTTACTTAACCATACAACCATGAAAAATATAAGTATGGGAAAAAAATGAATAATTAACCTTAAGTGTTCCATAAGGCATGTAGGCACTTAGTCTATAGAGTTCGACCGGATCGCATGTGTAACACTCGTATTCATATGGTTGAGTGTAGGGGTACCTCGCCACTCATCATTGGCGCTGTTGTTGGGGACTAAGTGTTTGTGTGCTAAGTAGAACATAGGAAATCAGTCATATCGTTGGGGACTTAAACAAATCGTTAGGGTTAATTAAACAAAAAATTATATAATGGTTAATTAGCACACTGAATAAGACACTGAAACACCACAAAATTTTGGCCTAGCACTTTTAGACAAGAATCAAGCTAAGTCATACTGCTACCCAACATGAGTACAACATCACCAAACTTGAGAGCCTCCAAAATGGCATGAAATGACATATAATGGAGCAAGAAAGGTCACCCCCCCCCCCCCCCCCCCTGAGGCCCATAGATGACTACACCAACTTTAGGCATTCAAGGGGGGGGGTTTCAGGCTCAAAATGCTTAGTTTTGGCTAAGTATAATTTGGCTACATTTTCAAACGCTACTCAGCATAAGGCTCAGCGTCACCAACTTTTGGAGCCCCGAAATTGAGTCAAAATAGGCCAAAATCAAGCACAAGGACCCCCCAGAGCCTTCACCAAGGTCCCCAGTAGGTCCCCACCTCTAGAAAATCAAGATTTGGGCCTCAAATATGCCACTTTGACTTGGTGATGCTGGGGTTATTTTTCAGACGCTGCTCAATGTAAGGTTCAGCGTCATCAACCAAAATAGGGGAAAAATACATCCAAACAAGCCCAAATTTGGTACACAGAACCCTCATGACCCATGCCATGTACATCCACTCTGAAAATGTGTCTTAAAGGTCAAAAATGGGTTCAAAATTCACTATTTTCAGGTCATACGCTGTTAGTGACGTTGACACTGACACTGATGCTGGATGCCAAACGTTGACGTTGATGCTGACACCAGACGCTGATGTTGGATGCTGGATGTTGGACGTTGGATGCCAGATGTTGACATTAGATGCTAGATGCCAGACACTAATGCTGGAGGCTAGACATTGACGTTGACACCAGATGCTAACGTTGGACGTTGGATGCCAGACGTTGACGCTAACGTTGACACCAGACGTTGATGCTGGACACCAAACGCTAACACTAGATGCTAGATGTTGATGCCAAACACTAGACACTAGAAACTAACACTAACATAGATTTGCAGATCCGGGGGCCAGACATCTAGATCCACTCTTGTACCTTAACATTCTTTGTACATTTTGCATTTTCAACGTATCAAGCTCTTATGCTGTGGATTACACACATTAGTGTAAGAGATCTTGGTCATGCTGCACACTGTACATTGTAACATTTTGTGCATCCGGTCAATGTACACACCTGTCACCCGATCTGAAGTTTTCTCACCCCATAGCCACTGATCTTCACCCAAATTCGAATCTCGTGCCTAAAATCCTATAAATCTCCTATTTTTCCACTAGATCGAGGTTCAAAAAATCTGAATCTGACACATAGGAAATCTGGGCATCAATATCATACGCTGGGCTTCATAGAGACTTGGACATCGTACACCTACAACCTGCATCTTCCCAACATATGCTCTCATCCATCAGGGCTAAACGTCCACCTTGCAACCACTCCGCAATTGCGTTTTGACCGGTGCACATTTTAATTATTTATTAATATGAACAGTTTGCATTATTGCCTAGATTCTTATGGTTTACATTATTTTTCCTATTACGATTTTTCCTATTTTCATTGTTTAAACATTTTACATTCGTTTCCATTTGTTTACGTTTAGTATTTGCATTTGTTTACATATAACCCAATACGTTTAGGGAAGTCCTCGTTTGATCTGCGTGCAGACCATTCAAGGCACTCTACTTCATTTTTTTTCTAGCAAGCCTTCGGGTGAAGGTAGGGTCTTACTGTTTCATCTGTAGATCTCTCGATGTCTGTTCATTCCAACCTCTCACCAACAATTTTGGACAGTACAATAAAATGTTGCTAGAAGGAGGGTCGTTTCTCTGTTAGATCCACCTCTTAGCATTCCAAACCTAGCATTTGCATGCTTCTTTGATTGTCAATGTTCCTACAATTCCCTATTCCCAATGTTCAGGCATTGTTTCCTATTCATAAATCCTACTATTCAGTCCAGATGCTGTTTCAGAGTTTTCCATGCACATTGCCGCGTAGATCACAGCATCTTGCACCATCCTCTCTCAGATTCAGATGCTGCCCACAGCATCCTGCACTCTCTTCTGGTTTTAAACATTTTTTACAACATCCATCATCCTTATCTCTCTTTTCTAATGCTATTCACAGCATCCAGATCTAATTTTTCTTCTCAAACGTTGTGTCCAACATTTTTCTTACCTAGACACCGCAGACATTTGGGCAAGCTAATGTTTGGTCACACTGATGTTTGGTCAAGCTAACATTTGGTCACGCTGACGTTTGGTCATGCTAATGTTTGGTCATGCTGACATTTGGTCACGTTGACATTTGTTCACGCTGATGTTTGGTCACACTGACGTTTGGGCAAGCTGACATTTGATCACGTTGATGTTTGGTCAAGCTGATGGTTGGTCACACTAATGTATGGTCATGCTGACATTTGGTCAAGCTGATTTTTGGTCATGCTGACATTTGGTCAAGCTGATATTTGGTCACGTTGATGTTTGGTCAACACTTAACCACATTTTTTCTTTCCAACACTTAGCCATTTATTTTCTTTCGCTTACGTTGTTACATCTAGACACTTTGACAATGGACCCTGTAAACACCAACACCACTGCCATGCATGTTATTGACTTCGGTACTACAATCTCAGGTCCCATCACCACTGCTAAGTCCATAGTTGCTTATGGCATGATTAATCCTTATGGGCCATCACATCGGTCACTAAGACTGCAAGGTATGAGTCCCACATTCACCATCTTAATGCTTGAACAATATAATTTTATTTATGTTAAAATCCAAGCTAAACTGGCCGTTGACCGAGTCGAGCTAGAAGTAAAGAGACATTATAAGCTAATTTCCAAAGGAGGTCATGATTTCATTCCCACTACCTATGATGTCATCCCACTCACTGAATCCCATCATGAACTCCTATCATAACTCCTCATGGCCAGGAACCAAACCTCATGTCAATTTGCTGTAGAACCTCAAAATGAAGAGGAAGAAGATAATTTCATGGCTTAGTATGAACACAAGGATTCATACCATACTCTTAGTCCGCATACTTACATGAACCCATTATTTCATCCTTTCACGGGAGAGACCATGTCTCTTCATATAGTTAAGAGCACTCATGCACATGTGCCACAACAGGAAGCATCCACTCTTATTCCCACTCTCCCTATAATCGATACTTGATTCAATATACCCATCCCCATTATTCCTCCAGTCACTACATTATCCCCTCTCCTACAAGTACAACCCCAACAACCCCCCTCTCAAACTAATGTAGGAGCAACTTTCCCACCCCAAGTAATTGGGATGCCATCTGTGATACCTGCTTCCACATCTACATACTTTATCCTATGAGTGCAGGTTCATACCATGCCCTTAGCTCCTCCAGTACAACACCAGGTACAAAGTCTCCCTTTGCAACCCACGATTGGGCAATGGCCCATCCCAGTTGTCCAGTTACAACAATCTGTTCCACAAGCCATAATTGACCAATGGACCGCCCTTGTCGCACAACAACAACAACCTACACCTTACGGTATGCTACCCTTAGTAGCACCCACTATAAATATTCCACAAGTGCAACCTCCGATCACTCAAATTTCTTCTCTTCCATCCACTATACAACAATCTAATTTGTATGGCACTCAAACTAGCCAACCTACTGCTCCACCAAGTGCCCAAGAATGGGCCAAAGCCAAAAAGATGATGCAAGAACTCACTGATGAGATAAAATGCCTCAAAACCACTAACAATGAAGAGCTTAAAGTATTAGACTTTTACCAAGACTATCCTATTAGCTCTTTTGTACCACCATTAACCTTTCCAAAAGGAGTTTCTTTGCCTCAACTAACCAATTACAATGAGGAAGGAGACCCCAACGCCCACCTAGTCACATTTAGACTAGAATGCCTGTTGCTTCAGGCTTGGCGCCATGAAATCTTGCATGTGTTCACCATGTCCCTCACTGGCAGAGCATTAGACTGGTACCGAGCCTTGCCTCGTAACTCCATATCCTCTTTGGAGGATCTGTTACACCAGTTTGTTACCAGGATTAAATACAACCTGAAACCTAAAGCAACCTTGGACAGTCTGATACAAGTAAAACAAGCACCGCTTGAACCTGTACAAAAAATTATCCAACGATGGAGTGCCGCACTCAATGAACTTCATGAGCCAATCCCAAAAATATGCCTTATTACGATTCTTAAGGGAGCCTTGAATGACTTTTTCAAATTAAAACTGTACTATCTAAATATGCGTACTCTAAGCCAAGCTTTTGTACAGATTAAAAACATAGAAGAGGCAGCCCAAAATAGCCATGACCCTGCTTACTCAGCCTTCAAAAGTAAACACCCTAAAAAGGATAAAGAAAAGGCTAAAGCAATAGTAGCAGCAATAGCAGAGACTCAACCTACCAACATGGGATAACAAGGTAGACCACCTACTACTCTTGTTAACTATGAGAAAACCACCCCTGCACACACACCTGAATCATCTACCATGCAAGCTACTAACACAAGTGACACACATATGTTTGAGAGGAAAGACCCTGCTCAATACACACCACTCCCCATGAAGCCTTCCCAGTTGTTAGATCAACTTTTGAAGGTTGGGGCCATTAAACACAAGTAGTTGTCTCCAGCGGCAGCCTAGAGACACGATCGATTCTGTGAATTGGCCAAAAACCCAAGCTTGGCAACTCCAAATGAGCCTCCTATTCCAAGAGGCTTTAGATTAGATCGATTTTGCAAATACCATCAACGGAATGGACATGGTACTGATTATTGTTTCACCCTCAAACAAGACATACAACGTATGATTGATAGGGGTGAAATAACATTTGACAATGCCAACCCTGTTAAACCGCAGAATCAATCCATGGGCGTGTACAAAGATCCCCTTAATACTAAGGAAGCTCCTTACATTATTAACATGATCCATGTTGGAAATGAGCAAGGTATGCCCACAAAACCTTTCGTGATTCGTGTCCCTCCTACAATGTCAACATCATCCATACAATCCGCGTACCCCACATACAATCCACCTACACCTACAAAACCATTTTTCATTTGTGTACCCTCTGCCAATGCAACCACAAATGTTCAAACGCCTACCCGGCCCACTCCCTTTGTGGTCCAGGTGCCACCTGTGGTTACAACCATGGAGGTACAACCACAAAATCGACCAACTCCTTTTGTAATCAAGGTATCCAAACACCCTGATCTTCAAACTCCTACTCCTCAACCGCAAACCAAACAGACTCCATTTGTCATCCGAGTCTCAAAACAACCCAATGTTCAAGCTCCAATGGTTCTCCCATGACCTTTGCGAGAATGCCTCGCTGATAGACTCACTAGAGAATGGTTGGAAAAAGAACATCAAAGTCTTGAATTGGGGCCACCGAAACCCACTCCCTTAAACGTTGTACCTATGGCTCCGACAACTGACAAGTCAAGAACGAGTCATGAAAGAAAAAACTTAGGAATGCCAAATGCATCAAACCCAACTGTCACATTAGACCACGCGAAAACCATTCCACAAGAGATACAATTGTTGGGTCCAATGGACCAAGTCTCAACTAGCAAGAATATACCGAACAGTAAAGACTTGGCCATTGTCCTAACTTAGGTCACACAGGCGCTTAAACAAAAAAACACATATTTAAGCTTGTATGACCTAATGATGACTTCTCAAGTTCATCATGAAGCCTTAGTACGCATGTTAACATCGTTCCCAGTTAGTGAAGACTTGCCTGCAAATGAACCTTCCATTCATGCGATAATGTCTCCATATCAAGGATCAAAAGCTACATTACTAGGCTTCAAAATAGATAATATAAAAATAGATGAAAAAACAAGAGGAGTCACCACTGCACCCATGTTCATAACTATACAAGTAAATCAATTTAAAATACATAGGGTGCATGTAGATGACGGAGCGGCCACGAACGTAGTACCGTACCCTGTCATCGAACAATTAGGATTAATTGAACAAATCAAACCAACTTCCATGACATTCCTGAAATCGTTTAGTGGATTACGTGTAGTTGTCAAAGGAACACTAACTTTGGATTTCATAGCAGGGGACCAGTTCCCCACGTCAGCAGAATTTGTAGTCGTAGATGAGATGCCTAGATTTAACTTGATATTGGGACGACCATGGTTAGCCCAATTAAAAGTAGTATCCTCATCCATCCACCAAGAGATTCACTTACCCTATGAGAGCGGTGAAATCATTATACATGGTGATGCAACTACACCCAATACCTCTACACATGTAGGCACAAACCAAGGCTTAGAGGTTGAATTCGATGAGCCTAAATAGGATGACACTACTCTCGAGCTTAAATAAGATGCCACACGCATTGACAACCAAAGTGATAACCAATCTCCAAACCGTGATCCCCCAAAAGATATGGAAACATTACAAAACGTGAAAACATCAGAGCATACTGACACAGGAGTTATTCCTCCAAATGTCTCATGGTCAAAATTACTGTTTAACATAATTAGCGAAGGAGACGCTGAATATACAATTACACCGATAGACCCAACACACCATGTCAATCTTTGAAAATTAAAGAAGCTATTCAGCTGTTAAACTACTTGTCCGAAATGACGTTAAACTACTACTCGTCCAAAATGACGTTAAATTACTACTAGTTTGAAATGACGTTAAACTACTACTCTGAAAAGACGTTAAAATACTACCTTGTCCGCAATGACATAAAACTAGGCACGGTTAGAAATGGCCAGTTCATTTTAAAACCCACTAAAACAATTTACATCCCTCTTGTTTTCTTGTGGCCCGAAATGGCCTTAAACTAGAACAAGTTACATGTTCGTTTCTTTAAAATCACATTCTTCGTTTACATGCATAGTTACATCCTTTCTTCACAAATTATTATTCCCCTTACATTTCTTCTACACTGTTATCATTTCAGTTACATTCACACTTATATTTACAAACAGTTAAAACAGCAAAACAAAAATAATAATAATAAATATAAAAATAAAAAAAATCTTTTATGTGTACACTTGCGTTTATCAAAAGTTTGGACAAAATTTAAAAATAAAAAAAACTTGAATAATATAAAAACAGCAAAAAAAATGTATAAATGTATGAATGGATAATATCAAATGTTAACATTGTATCATACATTTGCTTTCATACAATCCACAAAATTTCAACAAAAAAAAAAAAAAAAACATAACGAAGCTAATAAGAATGACAAGTTGAATTAAACATCAACGCTAGGAGAAGATTGGTCCCTAAACTCCTCCGCATCATCGAGTCCCGCTCCATTGGGGCCAACCTCATCATCAACACGTCCCTACACCAAAACAAAATCCCAGGTAAGTAAATTAAAATTTATAAAAGACAAAATTGAAAGTAACCATCAACAAAACATAAATATCCAAGAGAGAACTAGCAAGAGAAATAATAATAAAATAAATAACTCCAGTTTGGTGCATTTAATTCTTAATGAGAACATGGAAATTCGTTAATTCTTAATGAGAACATGGAAATTCGTTAGGAAATTCTTAATGTCCGCAAAAATTATGATTAATAGTTTACATTACAACCATAGGTAAAATGGCAATTAGTTCACATTATCTTAGATGCTGGAAAAGTAATTCACGCTTACGTTTTACGCCAAAATACACTACCATAGCATCAAAACATGTGATTTTTGACATCAATATTTTATTGTTAGACTAATATATATATATATATATATATATATATATTACACATAGATGAATCATCATAATAAATCACCAATTTAATAAAGCCACGCTGTCAATTTTCTTTTATATAAAACTAATATATTGGCTATATAGGGTGATTTATCCTAATAATATGGCATCATGTAAAAGGTTGTGTTAAATTATTTTAATGAACTGAAATTATTTACAAAACTCACCAATTTCACGAAACTCACCTCACCTACAATGATCGAAAACCTTTTCAAACGTTGAAAGAAATGGGCACTAGTCATGATGAGGGGAAAAATTAAAGCAGGGCACCATGAGGTTGCATATGGCCATTGGCCATGTGCTGGTGGAATTTGTTGTTTTATAAGCAAACAAACTTTTAAAATACTTGGCCGATAGTTTCATTCTAGCCGGGGCCAGCATAGGCATTGGGCTTTTCAACACTATCACTAAGTACTAGGTTCCATGATCAAAAAAAGTTAGGACTTGCATTGAGGTCGGGGTCTTCCTTACATTTTGGAAGCCAGTCGGTAAATTCACATTATCATGATTCTTTCTCTTTGTCAACGAAAAAAAAAAGAACTACCTAATAGGCTCAGATAAATGATGCCCCAACCGGATAAATTCACTTATTTCACACAATTATTCCGGTTATGCCTGATCTTCTTTCACTCTCTATATTTCTCTGAGGGTTTGACAAAAAGCGAACAATTTTATTTAGAATTCTAAAGATGAACCGAAAAGTCAACTCCTCCTCGTAGAATTACCATGATGACCAACCAAAACTTTTCTTTCTCTTGTTGAGAAGAAGAAGAAATAGGATCAATTCTAACCAGTAATTTATAGAAAAAAAAAAACATGCCCACAATTTCACAATTGATTAAGAGAAGAGTATCCAGCGGTCTTCAAGGATGGCCTTATGTGGGCCCCGTAGGGGCGGGGAACGGATGAACCTTCGTCGGTAAGATTGGATTGAGGAATTACCTCACACACCACTACCACTACCACTACCGTTAATCATGGAAACGAAAGGCTTGGGGGTCATGTGACTTTGCCATCTGTGTCTCTGTCTCACAGAATCGCAGGCAGCCCTACTTTTCTTGTCCTTAAAAAGGAGCAGCAGCAGTCGCGCTTCTAATCATATACTCAATCCCTCCTTCGTTTCTCTATGTTTTGTTTTATTGAAGGCTTGCGCTATGCCTTTGTTCGCGTCGAATCCTCTTCGTTTATCCAGCAGAGAGCAGAGAGCCCGGGCTAAACCAAGCCATGGATAGCAGTAATTGGAGAAACGACGAGGCTCGTCAGAAGATCGTCGCCAAGATAATGGATACACTTCATAGGCACATGCCACAGACAGGCATCGACAGCATGCAGGAACTTAAAAAAATTACAATACGGTTTGAAGAGAAAATATTTTCCAGTGCTCAGAGTCAGCAAGATTATTTGCAGAGAACTTCACTCGAAACAAAAGCCAGTAATTCGACCCAGTTTCAGATTAATGCCGATCACAGAGGTCTAGATCAGCATGGTCAGATGATGCTTCAAAAACCAGCAATAAAAATAAAAATAAAAAACGCGTGAATGTGCCAGTCATCGCGGAACCTTTGACGCTCCCAAAGGTAGGCCAATCCACGCAATTGCAATGTTTTCCTCGCACTCCCCGTCCAAAACTCGATTTCCGTATGACCCATGCTTCCCCCTTCGGCCTTCGGTTACCATAATGTCTGTTTATTTATTCGTACGAATCGCTAGTAATCGCTGGTAATAATGGTTCGAATTCAATGAATCGTTGGCTTCGTTTCCTAGGGTCTGGCGTCAGAACGCTCAATCGGTGCTAGCCTATCAGCAGGCCCTGGAATACCACTCTTTCGTTAAGTCTGCTCGGAGATAGTTACTTTTCACAAAGGCTTCTATTTTTATCAGGCCAGCCATATTGCTATTCGCAGGACTTACGCGGTCGATCCGAATCGTCGACAACCACGCTCAGCAGCTGGTTTAGACACCCAGCGCATGCATGGTCCAGTGTTTTATGACTTTATCAATGTTTTTATTCAATTTTTGGGAGGGGGATCGACTTTGGTCTCACCTTTAGGGGGTCGACACGGCAAGCCGCTCATAAGCCGGATGAGGTTCCTAGCGCACATTTCGGCAAGAACAGGATTTTAGCATGCCGCTGCCACGAATCCTGATTGCTTGCTTGCCACTTAACGACGAAATAAAATTCTTGGTATGATTCAGAACAGGAGAAGATAAGTATGATTTTAATGCAAAACGCAGATATCACTAAAAGGGCAAGAACAATACGAGGCAAGTACATTCTCCCTGTCCCGCCTCTTCACAAACCTTCATGTCTGAAACCAACCAAAACTTCGATGCCATCTCCACTCTAAAACCGAAGGGTTGTTTGACAGGTAGAGCCGATACTATAGTGGAGGGCTACGCCGACCATTATGAAGCTGATGTACCAGGATGATATCATTCCAGTTTGATTTTCATGCCATCAAGAAAGGCGCTGCCCTTCTCCTTCCTTCTGTGGCCCAGGCCAAAAGGCCGATGCCTAAAACCGGAGACAGGTCGGCTAGCTTTCCCAGGAAAAGCTAACACGTGCCATGCAACTAGATATGTAACCTGCCGCATATTATAATCTATACATACACCGATTCGAAAAATCACCCGAATCGGACGCTAACAGTTTAGGCCTATTTGCATATTATAATCTATACATACACCGATTCGAAAAATCACCTGAATCGGATGCGAACAGTTCAGGAAAATTTGTCCAGAATCGTGAATCTCCAACGCATAACTCGCGCTGCCAGGCAATGGCAGCTAACTCACGCTGCCAAGCGAAAGGCAGGATAACTCATGCTGCCAAGCAATGGCGGCTAACTTACGCTGCCAAGCCAAAGGCCGGATAACTAACTCACGCTACTAGGCACTGGCGGCTAACTCACACTGCCAAGCACGCCACTAGGCACTGGCGGCTAACTCACGCTGCCAAGCCAAAGGCAGGATAACTCACAGGCAATGACAGCTAACTCACAGCTAACTCACACTGCTTGGCAGGATAACTCACACTGCTTGGTAGGATAACTCACGCTGCTGCCAGGCAATGACAGCTAACTCACACTGCATTGGTTACTCACGCTCTCACATCTCATTTGGCCCCCTTTTTATCCCACTTGTCTACACGTGTTTTCCCTCATTTTATATTTTAATTATTTTATTCCGTCCTTGCATACATTTATTCATTTTCCCAAAGTAGCCACTTCTTTTATTTCTTGCATACATTTATTCATTTTCCCAAAGTAACTCCGACATTTTAAAGCAAAATAAAATAAAATAAAATAAAAATTACAAAATAAAATAAAATATTTACTTTTGATTAGGCTAACCCCTTTGGGCCAACACCAAACTAAAATAAAATACATAATGTTATTCTTTGGTTAGTTGACCCCTTTTCTTTTATCAATGCCCAAACCTTAAAATTTAAAAATAAAAAAAAATATATGTTAAAAAAATAAAATATAAAATATAAAATAGTTTAAATTCTTGTACACACAGTTGGCCTGATACAACTTTAAACTACCACACATAGCCCGAAATGGCCTTAAAATACCACCTTTTCGCATTGTTTTCTATTTACTTATGCATTTTCGTTCATGTTTTCTGTAGTTGTTATTTAACATTGTTTTCTCTAGTTTCTTTGTTTACAGGATAATACAGACGCACACGCATGCATCCACACAGACCGATCCTGGCATCACGACCTAAAACTAATACCATAGAACAGTCTTGGAGCTATGACTTAAAACTAGCACCACAGAATCATCATGGAATCATGACGATAAACTAGCATCATAGAATCGTCCTGGAAACATGACGATAAATTGATACCACAGACTCGTCCTGTCATCATGACGGTAAACTGATACCATAGAATCGTCCTGGCATCATGACGGTAAACTGGTACCACAGACTCATTCTGGCATCATGATGGTAAACTGATACCACAGACTCGTCCTGGCATCATGACGGTAAACTGATACCACCGACTCGTCCTGGAATCATGATGATAAACTGATACCACAGAATGGTCCTGACATCATGACCTAAAACTAATATCACAAATCATCCGGAATGACAATAAACTACCACACTCTCATCTGACAGAGTCTGCTAAGACTATAAACTAGCTCGCCTCTCCATAGTCTGCCACGACTATAAACTAGCATTGCACTGTCCGCTACGATGCTAAACTAGTAGCGTCCAACGGGTTATGACGTAAAACTACTCCATGACAGTCTACCAAAACTATAAACTAACAACTTCTTCACTGGCCTACTAATCCATTTGTGTAATCAAACGATGCATCTTCATCAATCTGCTGCATGAATTCATCACATGGACTCTGACAACATTGCTACTGCTCAACTTTGTTTGTCTACGATTGCACATGGTGTCTCCATCCCATCGATTGCATCCATGTTTAAAGTGTTAAGCTAACATATTCACTTGTGGTTTTCTTGTCTTCTTGGAGTTGTGTTTGCGGGATGACACCCAGAGGTGTTCGTACATGAATGCACTTCATCACAGCAACGAGGTACCACATTGTTCCTGATGTATGTAACCAGGTTAATCAAATAGTTCACAAGTACATTCCCAGTTCCTCAAACATCCCTTATTCCCTAACATGTTCTCTCTATCCATTTCCCAGATACATCCCAGTGACCCCCAAACTTGAACCACACTATTGCACAATGTAACTCTCCAGGCAATTACGCAACACAGCATAGCCCATGATACAATTACAAGCACACGAGCACGAGTACAACAAAAAAATAATAATAATGCTCTTCCCACAAAAAAAAGAAAAAAAAGAAAAAAAAATCAAAGAGCAAAATCCGTCACAAGACCCTTGGCACTTCCCATACAAGCCCCAGGCGGGAAGGTACTCGTCTTAGAGGAAAAACACTTGTGTCTCAAAAAATCATGTTGCATCTCACTGCGTGGCTTTGGTTGTTGGACAACGGGTTCCCTTTGACACTATACAAGGGTCTTGTTTCTCCAAAGAATGCACCACCTCATCGCGTGGCTTTGATTGTGACAACGAATTCTCTTAAGTAGGATACAAGAGTCTCATTCCTCCAAAGGACGCACATCCCATGCCTTGGTCCCAAGTCTGCTAGATACTGGATATTGATAAAAACCAATACGATGTGTTCACACAAGAGCATTCCTCTTCCCACAGTTAAACAAAATCATCCCTTCATCAATCCCTAATCTCATAGTCACAAATCTTCTTCCTATACATCTCAAAACCTCATTTTCTAATCCCATGTACTTCTGAACACAGTGCGATGACATCTGGCCAAGTGCCAAAGAACAATGCTGGATGCTAAGTTGCTTGTGATGTTTTGTACTTCTTTTTTGATGCCTCTCAGGTAGATTTCTCTAGGCATCAACAAAGAGGGACCAATGAAACACCACAAAATTTTGGCCTAGCACTTTTAGACAAGAGTCAAGTTAAGTCATACTGCTTCCCAGCATGAGTAAAACATGACCAAACTTGAGAGCCTTCAAAATGGCATGAAATGACATATAATGGAGTGAGAAATGGAGCAAGCAAGGTCCCCCCTAGGGCCCATAGGCGACTGCACCAACTTAGGCATTCAGAATCAAAAGTTTCGGGCTCAAAATGCTTAGTTTTGGCTAAGTATAATTTGGCTACATTTTCAAACGCTGCTCAGCGTAAGACTCAGCGTCACCAACTTTTGGAGCCCCGAAATTGAGTCACAATAGGCTAAAATCAAGCATAGGGACCCCCCAGGGCCTTCACCAACGTCCCCAACAGGTCCCCATCTCCAGAAAATCAAGATTTGGGCCTCAAATATGCCACTTTGACTTGATGACGCTGGGGTTATTTTTCAAACGCTGCTCAATGTAAGGCTCAGCGTCATCAACCAAAATAGGGCCAAAATGGCATCCAAAATAGCCCAAATTTGGCACACAGAACCCTCATGCCCCTTGGCATGCAAATCCACTCTGAAAATGGGTCTTATAGGTCAAAAATGGATTCAAAATGCACTATTTTCAGGTCATACACTGTTAGTGACATTGACGCTGACGCTGATGCTGGATGCCAGACATTGACGCTGATGCTGGATGCTGGACGCTAGACACTAACGCTAGACGTTGGATGCCAAATGCTAACGCCGGACGCTGGACGCTAGACGCTGATGCTGGACATTGGACGCTAGACGTTGACGCTGATGCTGACACCAGACGCTGACGCTGGATGCTGGACGCCAGACATTGATGTTGACACTGACACCTGACACTGACGCTAGATGCCAAACGCTGATGCTGGATGCCAGATGCTGATGCTGGACGCTAGACATTAACGCTAACACTGACACCAGACGTTGATGCTGGATGTTGGATTCCAAACGCTAACGCTAGACATTGGACGCCAGATGCTGACGCTGGACGCTGGACACTAAACACTAATGCTGGACGTTGGACACCAGACGTTGACGTTGACGCTGATACCAGATGCTGACGCTGGACGTTGGACGCCAGACATTGATGCTGACACTAACACCAGACGCTGACGCTAGACATTGGACGTTGATACTAGACACTAGATACCAGACGCTGACGCCAACACAGATCTACAAATCTGGAGGCCAGACATCCAGATCCACTCTTGTACCTTAACATTCTTTGTACATTTTGCATTTTTCAGCATATCAAGCTCTTACACTATGGATTACACACATCAGAGTAAGAGATCTTGGTCACGCTGCACGCTGTACATTGTAACATTTCATGCATCCAGTCAACGTACACACCTATCACCCGATCCAAAGTTTTTTCACCCCGCAGCCATTGATCTTCACCCATATCCGAATCTTGCACCTAAAATCCTATAAATATCCTATTTTTCCACTAGATCGGGGTTTGAAAAATCTGAATCTGACACATAGGAAATCTAGGCATCAATCCATACACTGGGCTTCATAAAGACTTGGACGCCATACACCTGCAACCCAAAACCTGCATCTTCCCAGCATCTGCTCTCATCCATTGAGGCTAAAGATCCGCCTTGCGACCACTCCGCAACTGTGTTTTGACTAGTGCACATTTTAATTATTTATTAATATGAACATTTTTCATTATTTTCCAGATTCTTGTGGTTTACATTATTTTTCTTGTTTTCTTTGTTTAAACAGTTTACATTCGTTTCCATTTGTTTACATTTAGTATTTGCATTTTTTTACATATAACCCAACGTATCGCAATTGCATACGTTTGGGGAAGTCCTCGTTTGATCCGTGTGCGGACCATTCAAGGTACTCTGCCTTCGTTGTTTTTCCAGCAGGGTCTTACTGTTTCATCCGTAGATCTCTCGGTGTCTGTTCATTCCAGCCTCTCACTGACGATTTTAGACGATACAGACATAATGTCTTCTTCTTCAAAAAAAAGCACTTCACCACCTAGGGATCATACAAGAAACAGTTGGCAGTCTAACATGCATAACCGTGAACCACTAGTTCCTCAATAGTATCGAGTGGTATATACCCATCTCGATGAGTATATACCTAATTTCACTTTTATCCTCCATCAAGATGAACAACTGCGTTGGTGAGACTTGCAAGGTAACATAGTCTCACCCCCAGATCAGGTAGTCCCAAACATGCTCCTCCGTGCTCTTTCACATATAGACATGACGCAGCTATACGTTGTAGGAGATTTCAACACAAGGGATTACCATCCCATAGTACTGCAATGTTTAAGGGACTTGTGACAGGATAGCCACCATACATTGTTGAAGGGCAAAGGGGTCCCACACGTCCTAAGAGAAATTAGAGATGGTAAACCAGTTATAACAAGTTCGCTATCGAATGATGTTCCCCCTCCTAACAATGGTGAGGAGGTGGGGTATTAAAACTTACGCCCCTGGTTTTGATATCCATGAACACCAAGTGTTCACTGAGGGAACAAAAATAGATGAAATGGATGGACACTCAGATTATCATCACGATCGGGGCCGTAGCCATCGAAGAGACGGTAAGAAACATCATCATGGTGATGGTTCTCCTTCTTCTTCCCCTTCATCACACCATTCACCCTCTCCTTCCACATCAGGACGTAGTCATAAAGAGCACAACAGTGAGGATAAAGGTAAGCAAAATGAGAACCCTCGACGAGAGAGTCGAGAGTGAGGAAGAGGGCATTCTAGAGAGTTAAGGCATAGAAGGAAAAGTAGGGAACCACGTAGGCATCATAGACATCATGAGAGAGATGATCATGACGAACCCCTACTAGCAACCTAGGGTATGTTAGATATTACGGAGGAAGTAGAATACCTACAAGGAACCAAAAAGATAGCCGGATCAAACGACTAGATATGAATAATATCCCCCGATTTGAGGGGGGGATACAATGTTGATCCATAGAATCACTTACAAGCATTCCACGATGCCTACGCCTTGCAAAATATCAAAAATGAGTGGTAGAAATTAAAGTTGTTTCCTAAAACACTCATTAAAGAAGTGGAAATTTGGTATGGGTCCTTAGAATTGGAATCTATTAGACGATGAAGTACAATGCTAGAATTATTCAACGATAAATATCAAACATACTCTAGATTGTCCAACTTGCATAAACAGATCCAAGGATGGAAACAGGGTAATCACAAACCCTTGGATGCTACCGTGGGCCAATATTATGCATTGTTACATCATTTCCTGGGCCATGGTTACGCACAAAGGGATCAACTCTACCACCTTATAGATGGGCTAAGATATGAAACTAGGAGAACCCTTGGGATATATGCCCAAGGGAGATTATCTGAGCTTAGGCCCCATGAGGTGCATAGACTGTTGGAGCAAGTAGCTAAAGAAGAAGAGGAGATACGGAAAAGAGAAAGCACAGAAGAATACAACCACGATCCTTCCCTTCGAAAGAAGGGAGTGAGATTCTACGATGAAGAGGATGAGTCACCACTCGAAGAGTTGGTGAATAGAAAAACCTTTCCGCTTCAAAAGCTAACAATGGAAGTATTGGCTAAGGTAGATGAAATATGGAGCTCCTTACATAGCAAAATTAAAATGGTCCTGAAAATCGTAGAGGAGTCTAAGGAACAACGAAGTAGTGACCATGATAAGAAAAAGCGGAGAGATTCAGGCCATGCACATGACAAGGGTAAAGGAAAAATGACTATCACCGATGAGGTTGTGGATTCAGATACAAAAAATGATGGTGGATGTGAGATCTACCAATATGACCATCCTAAGGGATGTTGTTCCATAATCTCACATCTATAAGAGTCTGGGGTGTATTCAGTCAACCTAAGACTTAATAAATGGCAGGCACCCCGAAGGTTACCTTATCCCCAAGGTAACCCAAGATAGTTCCACTAACCGTTAACGTACTATCCAAGTGGAACTCCACCACAACCCATCGAGCAATATTAGCAGTGGCAATACCCACAACCATGGGGGATGCCACTATCGAGACAACAATACCCTTACCAGCAACCAGACCCGTATGGCTACTACGTGTAGCAGCTGATTTCTCCAAGTGACTCTATGGATCACACAACTCCACAATGTCACTACCAAGTTCAGGAGTATTTTAGGACTCCTTCTCCTCCTAGAGACACACTGCACACGTACCATCCTCCAAATCCATCTGCCACTCTTACGCTGGTAGTTCCACTACCACCCTCTCAAACAATGCAAGAGGAACTCCCCACTCAATCATAGCAACGTAATGCTACGAGAGCTGTAAATCTCCAACCCACTACTAGTTTTGGAAACCGTACAAAGAGAAGACCTTTCTTCAGAACCAAAAGCCCAAACAAGCTCTCACAACCACAAGCGGTTGAGTCTATGCTTGCTCCTCCACCATACAAGGCTTCAGAGCTCCCTTCAAACCAACAACAAAGCTCAATGCACATGGTTATGTTAACACATACCGTCACTGACTGGATGAAGGTAGGCCACCTTCCCAGGAAACTCTCTGACCCTAGAAGTCCCTTAATCTACCTCCAAGTCACCGGGAACGAACCACATAAGGATCTTCTTAACTCAAGTTCCGGAGTCAACTTAATCTCACAAGAAATGTATTAAGCCTGGAACCTACCCCAACTCAAGAAGAGCAATATTCAACTAGAGCTGGTAGACCAGTCCATCCCCCTTCCCTTGGGATTGGTGGAGGACATCATTACTACTGTGTGTGGTTGGTCATACCTGGCCGATTTTCTGGTGATAGACATCAACAGTAACAAAGGGGACTTCCCAATTATAATGGGAAGGGCATGGCTAAATATAATAGATGCATGCTTAGGGATCTGCGATCTTTCCTTGGAAATATCTAAGGTAAACATTTATGGAAAGATCGAGAAGAAGAAAGTTCCATGCATCACATACAGTGACTCATAGGGTGATGACATGGAGGAATGCTCAACATCTCCTACATGCAATTGGTGTGCCCTAGAAACTTAGATACAAAGGTGCCTGTATGTAGCAACCATACAACAAGTGGACACCCCATGGTTGACAGCTAATTAAAAGAGCAACCCACCAACATGCATGGAACGAACTGGGGGAACAACTTGCACCCACAATGAAAGCATAGATACATTGGAATATGCGCATCGCCAACTTCCAACCCTTAACTTAAAAACACCAATTGGGAGGAGTTGGACACTTCTAAGAAATTCAAATAGGTGCTCATTATTTTGGATCTCTCCTTTTCAATTCATTCATGGGGGAGATATCCACCTATGCTAATCATTCGGGGCCCTTAGTTCTTTTTAGTTTTTTTTTACACATTTTTTTTACACATTCTTGTTTTACATGTTTTTGTTTTACAAATTTCTTTAACTTTTCTTGTTTTTGTTTTACAACATCATTCATACTTTTCCATTTCTTGTGTGTGTTTATCCATCTTGTAAGTTTGTCACCCAATCAATGTTCTTAATGATGGTATGAATTATTTTTCTACTACTTGCTAATGTTTGGTTTTTACCTTTAAGTCATGATGTTGATACTAAGGTATGTTTGTTTTGATATAGCAAGCAATAAGTCCAGTTCATCCATTCATCCAAAAATTTCTATGGTCTCTCTTGGCTTGGAAATGTACAATCCCTTTCTAATAAGAACTATCAACGAATCGGTGACTAGGTATTTCTCAAATTGAGGAAGGACTCAAGGATTGAAAAGGGTATGACTTCAAGGGAACTTGGTGCATTTTTGTTGGCCATTCTCTTTGGTGCTTGGATGTTTTCTTCTTGAGTTTTCTTACCGTTCCAATGTTACAATCTCATTGGGAAGCTAAGTAAAAATAAAAATAAAAATAATAAGTCTTTGCATGGTGTGATTCCCATGAAAAATAAAAAAAAGGAAAACAAACAAACAACAAAAAAAACAATGGTGGGAATTCAAAGCACACCCCTTAGACGAAATAAATATTTGGGCTACAAGCATTGGTTATGGAACTAAAATAAACATGTTCCCTCTAACTAAGGCCCTTCTCGCTTCCCATTCTTCTCCTCTTTCATTTCATCAGAATGGTGGTGGCTCTTTGGAGAAGGCATTCTTATTACTTTAGGAGGATGGATTAGCTGAATGTATTAATGTGAAGTCATTGGATGTGGTTTGTTGAGGCCGGATTTGGAATGGGATCTGCTAAGTCACATTAACCATGAAATATATAAGGGGTTGTACATCACCTTGTTCTTGAGATTCCATTCCATCCTCTTCTTTCCATCATTCTTTCTCCATTGTTCACCTCATTGCCAATTTTATCATTAGTGTATATTTTGGTTGACACATTGTTTTCCTTTTGGTAAATTCTTGTGGTTAAGAATTTAACTATTGTTCCAAATGACATTCCCAAAGCCTACAAACTCTTTGAATGTGGGTTTGTTAGGGCATTAAGGGCATGAGCCTGCTTTGGGGAGGACCCACTAGCATTCCTATTCGGTACACCAATTAAATTCTCTCCCTTAACATTTTTGCAATCCACTCTATTTTGTTCATTTCCATCTTGACATCGATTTCATCGATGTTATAGTTTTCTCTTTTTATCCATCTTTCTTATTCCTTTTCTTTCTCCATTCTATCACTACCGAAGGTTCGCTCTTAGTCATGGGGGTCCTGATCCAATTTTTTTGACTTTCTCCTAGCCCCTACACCTTCGGTAGTCACCAATATTATATCTCTAGATCCGTATCAGCCATACCACAACTCAACCAATGGACCTTTCACCGAAGCAATGTATTAACTACATTGAGATTCATTTACCCTTGCTAATATAAGATTGTGTTGTGTGTGCAAATGGCAATCATACAACAATGAATTGGATCTAGAGGGAACACTTGGAATGGATCGGTTCCGAAGCAGTTATGCAAGGAATGAGATTGATGGCGTGCTTACGAATGGACAATGAAAGGCGCAATCTTGGTGTTGGTAGAAACAAAACTTCTTTATCTCTCTCTCTCTTTCTCAATTGCCAAATAAGGCCTGATCTCAAATGTATAAAGTGTTTACTCTTGTTTTCGTGAACACCAATTTTTTCATGTTCTGTAATGATGATCCGTTCACATGTCATCCCATTCACCATTAGTTCCATTTCAGCCAATAATCCCATACCTTCCTAATATTTTGTAAGGAGCTCAAGGATGAGTTCTTATTCAATCATGGGGGTATGATGGGATGCAATATTGCATGGGCCACGATATCACGTCCACCACGATATCACATCCCCCATCATATCGCATCCCCTACGATATCGCGTATGCGATATCACGTCTTGCCCTGCAATATTGTGTACATGATATCGCAGCGCACTGCCAAGTCTACAAATAAGAGGCGGCTCTCCCTTGTTTCTCATTCTAGGCCTAGACCGTAGCAAAACTTTGGCAGTTTTACCTCTCCAGAGATAGAATATTTTCCATGTGCCCACAGTAGGAGCTCCAAAGTGAATGGATCTTTATTTGAGCAAATATTGTACCTGAACACAAGTTTGTGTACGGAAATAAAGACGAACTTCTTGGATAAACCTTGCAGTGCATAGAATAGGCTAAATAGGACTTTATTTATTGTTTAATGTTTAAATGCTTTCTTAGTTAATTAAATCTCTCTCAACCTTTCTCTCCTAGTTAAGTGTATTCAGTACAACTGCTTCAAGCACGTGCGGTACACTTGGTAATCCCAGCAACGAATAGCGTTTGGTAAGTCCAAAGGTTGCATTGGTTTAGAGTGTGAATGATAAGTGGGAACAGATACTAATGCTAGGCATTAGAACTTAGTTAGTTAAAACTAGTTAATTAGTATTCTCATCCTTTACCTCATTAGCATAGGAGATAAAAACATAAAAGCTATAAAAATCACATACCTCAGACTTACTTAACCATACAACTATGACAAATACAAGTCTGGGAAGACAACGAATAATTAACCTTAAGTGTTCCATAAGGCGTGTAGGAACTTAGTCTACGGAGTTTGATCGGATCATGCGTGTAACGCTCGTATTCATATGGTTGAGTGTAGGGGTACCTCGCCACTCATCAATCATTATAAAATAAAATGAAAAAAGAATGGTTAGAATCAAGTCTTATAACAACAAAATTTGCTATGTATACTATAATCACATTGATCTCCTAGGCAATTCCATTGATAGATTCATGATTCCAAAAAAAACCACTATTTAAATAATAACCTTAGAAAACAATGAAAAAGAAGACAGTCATCAGAAACTACTTTAGAGCATCAACACTTAATTGCTAATGAAGAAGAAGTCAAGACATGGTATAAAAGGTTGGGTCATACTTTTTATAATAATCTACAAAAATGTCAAATATGAAGAAAGTAATAGGACTTGAAATTAGAAAAACTTTCAAAGAAAAATGTAAAATTTGAATCTAGGAAAAACAAACCAATAATCCCTATACTATATCTATGTAAAGAAAAGATAAAATTCTTAAGCTACTTTACATGAATCTCATTGGTTCTATGATAGCCACTTTAATTAGTGAAACAAACTACACATTTTTCTAGATTGAGAGTACTTCAAATTTACTTGAACTTATAATATGAAAACTAAGGATGAAGCATGAAACAAGTTTATAGATTTCTATACCCTTATGAAGAATAGAATGAACCTCTCAATCAAATTTATTAGATAAGAAAGAGGTAGAAAATTCATTAATAATGACATTGAAGACTTCTATACAAACTAAATAATATTTTATTAAACTAAATGTTGGCACAACCCATAATCAAATGGAGAAAAAAATAGAACTCATATTTCAAATTTTTCATGAAAATTGTAGAGAGAGAGAGAGAGCATAACACAATAGTAATGCTTTTTTGCTCAAATGCTTACATTTTAGCTTAAATTTTTCTTGTCTTATCCTGTGTAACACCCTAATTTCTACCCTTAGAATGAAGAGCATTATGTGGGGTAAAACAGATGGCAAAGTAATGAATTGTTTCATTCTAACACAAAAAAATGAAGTATGGTTAAGCCATGATCAAGAGGAAGAAGATATTAATTAACAAGATAATGGAACAAATTATTTCTTTTAATATTAAGATGACTATGATGAATATATATACAAGTAACAAAGATTTCAATTACAAGCATCGACTAAAACAAATATTACATTAATGACCTCATAAATTACATAATTATCTCATCTAAAACATCTTACATAAAGAAATATGATAAGTTCTCATTGTTACATAATTCATAATCTATACAGGTCTACTATAAAAGATCAAACATGTTAATCAAATTAATATACATCTACTTATGAAATATCGACTATAATCCCAAATAGCATATAATTTCATCTTGTTTTATGGACATCTCCAATGTACACATTTACTTCATGCTCTTCCTAGCCTAAAGTATCTGTACATAAAACAAAAATATTAGCTACCGCTAAGTGAGTAACCTTGGTGCCATCTTCTGGTTGAATCAAGGACAAGTTTCATGAGGGCTAGGTAGGGCATGAAAACTTGCAAAAAAATCAATGCAAAACATATCGAAACATACAACCACTACAGCATCCAATATCATTCATCATAAACATGTCAAAAACCTTATTCTATACATCTATTAATGTAAAGATTGTCCAAACATAGAACCATCACAAACATCCATGAACAATAGGTTCAATCCATTGCAAAAGTCTGATATACACATCCAGCCACTCCACCCATCAATTGAACAAACAAGGAGGCTACCACACACCACACTTAGTGTCAATGTGTATTAAGTTGTCTTGAATACTTTCCAATTTCCAAACAAAGATTCCAACAAATTATCAAATTACCATGCAGATAGATTTATTATTAGTTTCAATGAATCAAGGTGCTCCCAGTGAATCCACACCAAGTTTTGAACCAAGGTAATTCCTATGGATTCTCCACCAAGGTTTCCAACATATCGGTGCTAGAGGTTTCATTATGGATACCCACCTCTAGACATCTAGAGGCATCCAACATGACCATTGAGCCATGGATTACCCTCTCCTAAAGGATGGGACCTATAACGAGAGCCACAACGATGCACTAATAGTTAGGATTAATCAAGAAAAAAACATCTCCAAGGGGCCTCATCTCCAACTAGCCACATACTCAGTATTAGCTCCATCATTCAATCACACAACAAACAATCAAATCATGGCATCATCTAGCCATCGCATAATTGTAAACCAGCATCATCCAACCATCTAAGAATGCCAAACTGACATTGATGGTGGAGGGACTCAATAACAAATGGACCATGAATCCAACATGACATAGTGCAATGCAAATTTCCATAATTTCAATGATCCAGTTATTCAACAAGATCCAATCAAACAAGGTTCCAAAACATATTCAAGGAATCCAAAACTTCCAAAATTTCAACACTCATTCACAAGACCATGCCTAATAAAATACATGTCTCAAATGTCCATAGATTCACAATTAATTAAAATAAAAATCCTTTCAACAACTTTCAATGGATAATATCCAACAATAATTTCAAAATCAGACATAGCAACACAAGGATCAAAAATAGAAAATGATTCTCAAATTATGTATTATTAGATATTGAGCAAACTTGAAAACTATAAATGAAACACCCATAACTCATGCATCCATATGCATTTTCTCATAATTAATGATTCATTTAAAAGCTAACATCCATACCTAGTTTCTGTAAAAATATTAGAATAATTACAGATCCAAAGCTATAGATATCAGTCCAACATTCTAAATAATTATAAATAGAGATAGAATGAGTATCTAATAGTAAATTGCTAATAAGACCATCAAAATAAAACCTTTTCCATAGCATCTACTTCTACTACGAATGTAACATCCCAATATAAGTCTCATAAAAATTTCAAAAGGAAATAACTAATAGAAAAGATGTTATGAATCGATGAATCTCTATATTACATTTCTATGTAATTTTAGATAGCTCTCACTAATGGAATTATACTCTTTATGCATAACTTTTCTTTACATGATTCTAGTTGTATATGACTTCTATTAAAATATTTCTAACATATCCAAAATTTAGAACTATATCTATTTCCAATATCAAGATATGACCTTTGCATTAGACCCTACTAAAATTATAGTGATTCTAGATAGTGTTGAAAGAATAACCTACATAGCCTAATCTACCATGAATTTTGATCTATGTCCTCTAGAAAAGTTATAGATAATGTCATGAAAAATCTAGAAATAGGTAGATCGTACTAAGATTCGAATTATAGAGAAAGATATGACTATTTTACCAAGCACTATATTGGTAATCCTTAACCCTTCAAAATGTAAGATTCATAGAAAGTGTATTAAATCAAGAAAAATTAGAAATCCACCACTAAAACTCCATATTTAGAACATTAAATCAATACCCTTCCCTAAATATAATAAATCTACAAGATTTTACCTCAATTAAAATAGAACCCAACCCCGATCTATGCAAAAACATGGCAAATTAACACAACCATGAAAAGGGGCCCAAGATTACTTACTCAAATGTTTCTAGCTTCAATTTCTTGAGTCTTCCCATGTGCTCTAGCAAGCTCCTAATACTCCTTCTACCTAGCAACCTTCTAAACCAAGAGCCAAGAGACTAAGAATGCTTTGGGTTAAGGGAGTGTGTGGCATTTAATGGCTTCTTCCCTACTCCATCTACCACCAACCCATGTGAGCTAGTGACCCTCTCTCATTTACCTTCAAGACCAATGTGACTCATCTACCTTTTTTCTTTTTAATTTAAGCAATACCAAAGTAAAATTAAATTTACAAATTACATGAATAAATCATATGTCATGTCAGCATAGCCATCATAGCCATACCATGTCCATGCCATAGCCTTCATGAGAACCTGCCATAACTCATTCACCCAATTAGTGCACACTAGGGATAGGTAAAAATCATTAATCATACATAATTATAAAATTAATAAACATGAGTAATAGAAATTAATCATATGCTAAGTAAAATTAATTATGAATATAAATATTAATAGTATTACACATCCTCAATCATTCTAAAATCTTTTCTAAAATTTGGGTTGTTACATCCTTCGCTTGCTAAGAATCTTCCTCCTTGAAGATTTTAGGATGGGCTTCATACATATTAGACTATAGTTCCCAAGTTGATTTTTGAGAACCATGATGACCCCACAAGACTTTCACCATTGAAACTAATTTTCTATGTGGCTAATGTACCATATAATCTATAATCTTAATTGGACATTTAACATAGGAGGCATTAGTTTGAAGTTGCACTTCAAACCAATCTACTACATGGCTTTCATTAGGAACATAATGTTGCAACATGGATACATGGAATACATCATGCATGCTAGAGAGTTGTGGTGGTAGACTACCCGATATGCCACCTCTCTAATATGCTACAAAATATCAAAGGGACCTATGTAATGAGTGCCAATTTACCTTTTCACCTAAAGCACATCAAGCCCTTAAGTGGAGAGATTTGAATGAACACCTTATCTCCTAGTGCAAACTCAAGAGGCCTCCTTATACAATTTGCATAGCTTACTTGATGATCTTGAGCAACCTTGAGCCACTCTTGAATTACCTTTATTTACTCCATGATGTGAAGGATAATATCAAAGCTAAACTACTACCTATTCTCAACTAAATCCCAATACAATTGTGTTCTACATAGTCTACCATACAAGATCTCATATGGTTTTGCCTTCAAGCTCTATTGGTAGATATTGCTGTAGGAAAACTCTGCTAATAGTAACAAACTATCCCATGAGTCTAAAAACTATAACATTCATGCTTGAAGCATGTCTTCTAACACCTAGTTAACCCATTCAACCTATCCAAATATTCTAGGATGATATGCTAAACTCAAGTTTAGTGAAATACCTAGGCTTATCATAAATTCTTTCTAGAATCATGAGGTGAATTTGGCATCACGATCTTACATAATTCTAAAAGGAATATCATGTAGTTGAAAAATCTCCATGATAAATGATAGTGCCACTTTATCAACACTAATCATAGTCTTTGTTGCAAGAAAGTGGGCAAATTTTTTTAACAAGTCGACCACCACAAGGATAGCATCCTTACCACCCTTAGTGTGAGGCAATCTAGTAATGAAATCCAAATCGTTTACCTTCCACTTCCACTCTAGAATTATGTGAGGGTACAAGTATCCACCTGGTCACTGATGTTATAACTTAACTTCTTGACAAAGTAAGCACTTTGCTACAAATTCTCAAAACTACCTCTTCATTCTTGGCCACTAGTATAACTTCTTTAGCATTTGGTACATTTTGTCTCTACTCGAATGCATTTGAAGTTGACTAGAGATGAGCGTCTTCTAGTAAGAGTTTCCACAAGGCAATAGGTACATATACCCAATCCTCATGATGAAGCAATCCCAATGCATCCACTATAACTAAGGAAGCACCAAATTCCTAAAGCTAGATATCCCAAGAATCATGTCCTTGTTCTACATGAATATCATGTGGTACATCAAACTAGATCATAAGACTATAGAGTTTACTAGCCATCTAACTAAAGACATTTGAAACCACATTGCTTTTTCTTGGCTGGTATTGAATGGTAAAGTCAAAATTAGCTACTAACTCTATCCATTGTCATTATTGTAGGTTGAACTATGATTATTCATTGGATATTGGAGTCCTTTATGATAGTTCCAAATGGTCAATTTCTCTCCAAAGAGATAATGACGTTAGACCTTCAAGGCAAACACCACTACTCCCAACTCACGATCATGGGTGGGATAGCATGACTCATGAGGCTTGAATTATCTTGAGGCATATGCTATTACCTTGTCCTTTCACATAAGAACACATTCATAACCTTCTCCTAATATATCTGTGCATACATCAGAGGGTTCAGTAGGGGTAGGTATCACGAAGATTGGAGTTGATGTTAATCTACTATTAAGCTCCTCAAGCATTATAATGAGGATTCCATAGAAACCTAATGTCCTTTCACAATAGCTTCATGAGAGGTGAAGAAATGCAAGAGAAGTTCTCAATGAACCTCCAATAATAACCTACCAAGCCAAGAAAGCTACACACCTCTTTGACATCCTTAGGAATTAACTAAACCCTAATGACTAATATCATAATAGGTGAAACACCACTAATTTCGGCCTAGCACTTTAAAAAGAACGACTCAAGCCCTTTTGAAGTTTCGGGAGGCAAAATTCAGCTATGGCATGGAGCTCACACCCAACTTGCCCAAGGCAGCTTGCTCATCTTCAGCGTGAGCAACTTCACACAACATCAAAACTAGGTTAAAAATGATCATTTCTAAGTGGTTTTCGAGGGTCACGCTGCAGGTCACACTACCGCATAACTCTAGCGTGACCAACTTTTAGAGCCCCAAAACTAAGTCAAAATGACTTCATTTCAAGATTGCAAGTCATCCTTAGGGTCCACTATTGATAACTATGGGTCCCAGCCTTCAAAAATTCTAGATTTCAGCTCAAAATTGCAAGTTTTTGAGGTCACACTGCAGGTCATGCTACAGGTCATGTTGTCGCATGAGTCCAGTGTGACCAACCTTTAGAGCCTAAAAATTGAGTCAAAATGACTTGATTTCAAGGGTGCAAGTCATCCGTAGGGTCCACTATTGATAACTATGCATCCTAGCCTTCAGAAATGCTAGATTTCAGCTCAAAAATTGCAAGTTTTCACAGGTGTTTGTAGGTCACGTTGTGGTCACGTTGTAGCGTGAGTTCAGCGTGACCTGCCAAAAAGGCTGAAGAACAAGATACATCAACCTCAGTTTTCAAACTCAAGATCACACACAGGTAGGCAATAGTTACACTTCAAGAATTAGGCTTCGAAATTCAGAAATCGATGTCAAAACATGTATTTTTCCCCACTCACACTGGGCGTGAATATAGCGTGAGTGCAGCGTACGCACGCTGGATGCTGGGATGCTGGGACACGCACGCTGAAGACAAACACTGGCCATGAATGCAGCATGAGTAAACTAAAGCTTAAATCAACACACACTGAAGCCCACATCCATTCACACTGGAAGCTCTGGTAGAACAAAACCACCTCAAGTAGCCATGAAACCCTTCAGATCGACATCCTACAGCAGTCGATTCAGGGACCAAGAAGTTTCAAGTGAGCCGGAGTCAATCCCTTTGATTTTCTTTGTAAAGTTTCTTCATTTGTGGGCATATTGAGCCCTCACGGTCTAAATTGTATGTACTCCCATGGGCTTGAGTAACCCACAAGTTGTAAAATGCACTGAACCTAGTTAAGAACGTAGCTTGCCAACCCATGTCCAACTCACACACAGTTGTCCATTGGACACATGTCGCTATATCTATTTTCCTCTCATCTCCCAGCTGTTGATTCCATTCTTGAATTTTGTCCCTGAGCCCGGCCCAACCCTATAAATACCCTATCGATTCACATAAATGGGGTGGGCAATTTTTGAGTAAAACAGCTTAAGAAACTTAGACTAGCAATCCTTGGCCACTTGGCACACTCTGACTCCTAGCATCCAAGCACCCACAAACACATCACCACATGACTCTGGGGCTTAGCGCCTGACTTGCTATCACACATGCAACTACGCGCTAACTAGTGCACACTCTTGTTAAACAATACAATATAGTTTCATAATTGCCTTCCATTTATATTGTTTACTCTGTTTATACTTTGTTTACAATATAGCTCTATTTACGCTTCGTTTACAATTCAGTCTTTGTTTACACTCTGCACTCTGTTTACATTTCATGTTGCTATTTGTATTCTGTTTACACCATTTATGATAACCCCAGCCCTAGCCATAGCTTACGCTCAGGGAAGTCCTTAGTTGATTTGCGTGCAAACGATCCAAGGCACTCTACCTTCATTTACTTTTCTAGCTTGTCCTCAGGCGAAGGCAAGGTCAACTGTGTCTGCCTGACGATCTTTCAGCGTTTGTTTCCCTTCCAACCTTACACCAACGATTTAGGTCGATACACTAGGATCTACTACTATTTCATCCTCTAAGATGACATGACCCAAGAATTGGATCTCATGATGCAAAAATGAGAAATTTGAAGGTTGAGCATAGAGTCAATGTTCTCTAAGTGTTTGCAAGATAGTTCTTAGATGATCCTCATGCAAGTGATTTGATGCTAAATATATCAATAAATAATCAATGAAAATAATGATAAATTAGTCTAAGTATGACCTCATGACACTATTCATGAGATGCATAAACACTGTAGGAGCATTAGCGGGTCCAAATGGTAGAACCAAGAACTCATAATGCTCATATAGAGTTCTAAAAGTTGTCTTAGAAATATCACCTTCTCTAATGCAAACCTAGTGGTATCCTAACTCCAAATCTATCTTTGAGAAAAATTGAGCATCCCTTAATTGATTGAAAAAAATCATCTATGCGAGGCAAGTTGATAACCTCATGCTTCCATCCTTATTTTTGACAAAGATGACAGGAGCTCCCCAAGGAGATTTACTTGACAAATCATGCCTTTATCTAGAAGTTCCTAAAGTTGGACATTGAGTTGAACCGATTTGATAGGTGACATCCTATGTGGAGCTCTAGACATAGGTTTGATACTAGGTTTGAGATTAATCTCAAACTCTACCTCCTACCTAGGAGGCAAACTTGGAAATTCTAATTGAAAGACATCAGGAAATTCATAGGCTATAAGGATTTGATCAATTCCCAGGGATGGAGAAATCTCATTAATAGAGACTATGAAGTAGGGATGACCTTTCTACAATAAACAATCATAAGATCTTGATGAATTCATGTCTATCTTAATCTTACAGGGTTTCATATGTACAATCACTTGTGCATCCTTTTCTGATACTAAGGATAATGTCTTGTGATAATAATCTAGGCTACCCTAGAAATGTGCTAATGAATCCATCCCTAGAATGATGTTATAGTCTCCTAAGACCATGACATGGAGGTGATAAGGCCAAGGAACATCTTGGATAATTAAAGCAATAGATTTACAAACTTAGTCTACAACAAGCATACTACCACCCATAGTACTAACAGTAAGCCCTTGGGATAGGGGCTCACATATCAAGTCCACCCTTTTAACTATTGAAGGATCAACAAAAGAATGACTAGCACAAGGGTTAAAGAGAATCAAAACTTCAAGATCTGATATCATACCTTTCATCTCCATCATTGTGTTAGGTTGTTCCTTCATTGATTTATCAATCAAAGCATAAAAAAATCCTATGTTTAGGCACCACCATGGTCCCTTGGAGCTTTTCCTCCTTATTAAAAGCTACCATTATTCAAATTCTTCAAGTAATTAAAAATTTTCTAATCAACCTAGCCATAGTTGTAACAATTGGAGCATTTCTACCTAGTATGTCAAACTTTACCATAATTGTAACAAGTGATCTACCCCTAATGAGACTCATGCCTCGTAGACTTCTATTGAGATTGAGTCCTAAGGTTGATACTACAGGAATGTTTCAATCCATCAATTTTACCAGAAAATAATTAAGCCCTCTTTTGAGAATATCATGGCATGCTGCTTCTACCATATGATTACATTCTAGCTCTAATGTAGCAACTTGAGCTTCCCCATATGTTAGATGGCATTGAGGGAGAAGATGGCCCTTAATTGAAGTACAAAGGCCTTGAATGAATCACCTAACCCTTGTCATGTCATCAACATGTATCTGAAGAACATACATGATCAACTCCAAAAACTTGCACTCATACTCACTTACTAACTTGCCACCCTAGTAGAGGGCATGAAATTCATCTGCTTTAGCCCCCACAAAATTTGCAAGTTCATAGTGTTGGTTGAACACTCACAAAAAGTTAGTCTAGTAAACATCTTGATCCTTCTAATGATGTGCAAGCTCCTCCACATCCCACCATCACTTGGTAGCACCTTTAAATTGAAAGATGGTCAAATGTGTTTGTTTTTCTGGAGTGCATCCTAACATCTTAGAGATCTTGATGACTTAAGCCATTCCATAGCTATGGTAGGGTCCTTCTCACCTTTAAATGTTAATGTTCCAAGCTTATGGAACCATTCCATAAGCTCTCGCTCCATGGGTATCCTACTACTACTTTTTCTTGAAACCACCATAGATCTTGGTTGTAATGAATTTCCCTCCATGTGTTGATGGAGGAATTGCTCCATATAATAGTTGAAATCAACTTGGCTTATCCCCTCATTTAATATTGGTGTTGGGATCACAATCTCTACACAAGGTTCTATTAAAGGCTCCTCCACTTAGTTATCAATAGATTTAGTCATTGGTGTTGGTTGACTAGGTCCAACATCTATTCTTCTACCTTGACCACAACCTCGTCTAGCACTTGCCATTACTTTAGAAAAAACAAGAAATGTAAAAACTACCAAATCTATGCTCAAATACCAACTTGTAACACCTTGCTTCCTGATGAAGAGCATTATGTGGGCTAAAATAGATGGTAGAGTAATGAATCATTTAATTCTAACACAGCAAAAGCTGTGAACCTTTTGGTGTCTCAAACCTTTAAGTAAATTGGAGTCAAAGATTGTTTGCATGATTATGTGGTTATTATGTTTGTAGGACAACATACATGGGAAACCAAGATGAGCTAAAGCCTACAAGATTACAAGAAACTTTTGGGTTTAGAGATCAAAGAAGAAGGTCATGCATAAGGTCTTAAATGAACATGCAAGAATTCCAAAGAACATGCATGAAGACCATATACTATACAAGCAAAGTTGTCATCATTAAAACATGTGAAAGACCAAGGTTTTGGACAAGGAACAATGAATTCATCATGTAAAAGAATCTGAAGAAAAACATCTCCAAGAAATAATATATGTCTTGGTAGAATTTGAGAATGCTCAGACAAAGACATCTTCAAGAAAGAGCAAACATCTTTACTTACAAAAAGACATTTTCACCAAAAAAAGACATCTTCATAGAATGTAGGGTAGATTTAGAAAGACATCTTCCTAGAATGGAGATTTTAGAAAGACATCTTTCCCAAACGAAAACTTCTTCCTAGATTAGAAGGAAAAAATAGAAAGGCATCTCAAGCATAAAGAAGATGTCTTCCATTATCATTAGTGATCATTGGCTAGCTATTACATAGGTTCCAAGATGGATTTAGAACATGACAGGTATACAAAGACATCATATGCATTGGAAAATGTGCAAGCTTGTGTACAATTATTATTTCATCATTTTTCAATCATTGTAAACTTTGTTACTTCTCATTGTTCTATCTTTTTTTCATTGTAAAGTGTGTTGTACCTCAAAGTACAAAGATTAGAAAATTGAGTTGCATTTATCCCTTCTAAATTATTGTCCCTTGTTGCCTTGTGATGTTGATGTGCTTCGTGTGGGAAGGCATCTCACTTAAGCTTGTGGGGATCCTATGGGATTGTGTTTGATGTTTTGGCACAACACTCTAGATTACAACTCAAGATTATAAAGGTTTTGGAAGCTTGGAAATCACATTCCAAGCCTAATGGAACCTTGCAGGATTGAGTGGTTGTTGTTGCAACACAACACTTTGGAGTGGGGTTTGAAGACTATACAGGGTGTGGATCCTTCAAATCATATTTAAGAGCAACAAAGTTTGGAGGTGTTCTTGCGATCTACCCTCTGAGTGTGGACTACCCAAGTTGGGAAGCCATGTTAAATTTGGTGTGTGTGATTTGTTTAAAAAAAATTAATCTGGGGAACTTATTCATTCCCCCTTCTACTTTCAATGATCCATAAGTGATATCTAAGCTTGGTACTCTTCTTTTTCATCATCAACTTCAAGGGTGAACAATAAAGAGAACATCTTACACAAAGCCACCCATGTTCAATGGATTTGACTTTGCCTATTGGAAAGCTAAAATATAAGGACTTTTTAAATCCATGGAATTTGAAGTATAAGAGTCAATCCTTGAAGGCTATGCTTTGCCTATCAAAAACTCCAATAGAATCATCAAGCCTCACAAAAAATGGACATAAGAAGAAAAGGATAAGTTCATGTTTGATTCAAAATCAAAAAATTGTTTATATTATGCATTGAATAAATCTAAATTTAATAGGATAGTAGGATGTAAAACGACTAAAGAAATTTGGCAAACTTTAGAAGCTATGTATGAGGGAACTTCTATTGTTAAGAAATCAAAATTATTAGTTGTACAAAGTGAGTATGATAAACTCAAAATGACAAAGGGTGAGAAAATAAAGGATTATTTCTCATTGTAATCCTTATCTTTTTTACCATATTTCTATTTTAGCTATAATTTTTTGGTTTTAGAATCTGATTAGATGGATAGATGTGCTAACCTTGCCCCTTCATTGGGTATATTTAGAGCTTCTACAGTTGCCTTGATCAAGAATGAAACAAGGACACTTCCAATGTTATCCGTGGTACCATCTTCCTTGTTATGCCAAAACTGGTAGGTTTTCCCAAGGTACCATTCACCACTATTAGAAAGGATGGGTCATAGTGGGGATGCCTTGAGCTATGTCTTGACCACTTTAGGGGTGAACTCCACAAATGGGTCAAAGTTCATCTCTACAATGACTATGGTCAGGATAGACCTTTCTTAGATGGCTTAGAGGAAGTCCTGTGACAACGTAAGGCATTGTCTTGGCACTTGTGATTCCTTTGCCTCTCCTTGGGTTGATTGCCCTATAGTAGGAGTTTATTGATGAATGCTAAATGATTAGGCTTCCTGCTCCTCATGTTCTAGTTCTTATCATCCTATTTGGCCTTTACCTTGACCTCTCAATCTCTTACTTGCACCTTGTGAGGGTCCTCCTTGTGCTCCTTTCTTTAGGATCATTTGCAATCATTAAGGATTAAAAATTACTAAGGTATTTGCATTTATTCTTAACAATTCCATACCTTACTCATACCCTTAGTCACATTATGTTCTTAGTTTATGATTACAAAGTTAGATAAAATTCCAAAAAGTTACCCCATAAGTATTATTTTCTTTGCAACTCCTCACAGTTAATAATTTTTCTCTTATTTATGGCTCATTATGATTGGTTATGGTTACTTAAGAGTATTATTTGAGTGTTCTAGCTTCCTCATGATTATTCTTATTAAAAATTTTCAAGTTTCACTTCATACTTACCCTTAAAATACCTTCCAAGCATTAGAATGTTTTTAAAAATTAGATCAAACTTTCCTCAACAGCATCCTTGGCCCTCCTCCTTCCCACCCATGACTAAGATGAGCACTCTAGAATCAAATAGGTTCAAAAATCACAAAAATTGGAGCAATGATAGGGAAGATATGGATTGGGAAAGCTAGGAAGTCAAGGCTCATATCAAAGTAGAAAAGTTAAAAAATCTCCCTTGTGTGCATATGACAAATGATGAAAAAATTAGCTAAGTCCCCACTTATATATAGGTTTTGTATAACCTGGTATCAGGGACCCAACATTGGAGATCCAATATCAGTGTAGACCCAATATGATGGACCCAATATTAGAGCCTAAGAAATTATATTTTTTACAAAGGTCTGATGGAAAAAATTAACTCTTTTGGATGTTTGAAAGGTTTTAAGGTTTCTCAAAGGGTTTGGATGATGGAGATATGCATATGTTGGTCAAAAGGTCATCATTGGAAGTTCATAGACAAGGAATCTTAGGCTACAAAGTTCATAAGATGGGTTTAAAGGGTAATGGATTCATCTTGTAAGAACAAATAATTTAAATGATATGAAAAGTATTTATTGACATCTGTTGATGCTAGAAGATTCAAGATGATGTGGAATTACTTGGTAGGTATAAAATACAATAGTTATACAAGTGGATCCTCCCCAAAGCAGGTTCCAGCCCTTAATGCCCTTGTATAACCATGCTAAAAAGTGTTCTTAGGCACTTAAGGAGTTGAGTGTAATGCACACTTGTTTAGAAAAACACACATGTCAGTACCACCAAATTGGAAAACTAACACTATGTTACATAAAATTGTAAGTTATGACTATTCTGATAGTGAGGTAAAATGGACTTAGAAGGGATTGCAAAAATCAAGACATGAGATATCCTACCATAGGCATAATGAAGTATTGTGTTTTATTAGTGGTTAAAGTAATCACTAGCCTTTCTGTCCAAGATTCAAACCAAGTCCAAAACATCCTCCAGTGACATTGCATTGTTTCATCTCTTGGAATTACAATTATAAGACTATCAATCTTGCAAGGAGTATCATCACTTGGCATATTTCCAAGTTAGGAGTTTATTCATAGCACTTTAGTTTACTTTTAGATTTCTAAGACACCACATACCTTCAAGCATGGATAACATGTCTTTTCAATGGAACCCCTAGAAATTTATTTTTTACTTTTTGTATTTTTATTTAAGTCAACCTATTTAGGCAAAACTTATTAGACTATTACTACCATTTTTCATTAGATCTACAAGGATATAATACAACCTTAGTAACATGATAGAACTCACAACAATAATCCAAAAGAATCCATGAATCCCCTTGATGTCACACCCTTTTCATTTCCACTTGGTCCTTCACTTTTCAGTCCAAGCATAATGATCACAAGTTTATTCTTAGTTGTATGATGGAAAAGAATATCATCATGATGATGGTAAGAACCTCTTATTAATGGAATGGGTAAATGGATGATGTGGGCTCACTATTCAAATTATTAGTGCCTTTTGACTTGATAACATAGAGAAATCTTCACCTTATTAGACTACATCTTATCTTTATTCAATGTGTCTTATTACTAATCAAAATTATTTACAAAAGGTTTGATAACAAAGTATGAAAGAAATGAAAAAGATAGTAATAATTGTGAAAAAATGTAAAGAATGAAAAATGTTAAAGGAATGAAAAATTTCAAAGAATTGAAAGATATATCAAAGAATGTCAAAAGTTTAATAAATGAAAACTATCAAAGAATAAGAAAACATTAAAGAATGTGAAAAATGGAAGGTACCTATAGCTCTAAATTGACTCCCCCATTACTATTATTAAGATCAAGTAAATGGAAGATAGAACAAGTAGAAGACTGGTGGTTAGGTTGAATAGACTCTTTTGAATATTGGTAATATGGTTTGACTTGTTGGATATTAATAAGGATAAGCTTATGTGGACTGGATGGGTGGTGAATATGTAGGACACTACATGGATAAGTGGCTTGCATAATGTATGGTCCCTCCCAAAGTGTCTGGAATTTACCTTTTTGGGGTGAATTACTAGGATTATGATAAAGGATCTTGTCACCCAGTTGTATAGTTATAGTCCATATCTGTGAATCATGCCTATGTTTGGAGTAATAGTTATGGACTTCATTACCCATGAGTGCTACTAGTTTATTTTCATCTAAAAAATCTAGGTTCATTAGACATTCCTTTTGGGCTAAACTTAAATTAAGGTCAAGTTGACTAGTAATAGCTAAAGTGTGAAGCTCTGCCTAGATTGGAGGGGTTGGCAACTTGCCATAGATCAAATCGTATGATGTATATTCTATAGGTAGTTTCCAGGATGTCCTATAGGTCCATAGAGCCTCATTTAATTTAGTACTTCAATCCCATCTAAACCTACCAACTGTCCTAGTAAGTATTCTAGTAATTTCGTAGTTAGTGCATTTAGCTTGATTGTTTTCTTCGGGATGATATGGTGTTATGAGATTATGGTTAAACCGAAGCTATTGCATGATTTTTTTAAAGGTATCACTAAAGAATTCAATCCCATTATTTAATATAAGCATTCTTGGTACTTCAAATATGTTCACCACAAGTTTTAAAAAATATTTGGTAGCTTTCTTTGCTATACAATCTTTTACTACTGTTTCCTCCACCCACTTTGTGCAATAATCCACAGGCATAATAATATATGCTTTTCTATTTAACATTGGTTAAACGGGTCTCATAAAATAAATTCCCCATATATTAAAAGGCTCCAATGGCTATATCCAATGTTGTGGTCCTTTATATCTAGTTGTAATTCCTCCATCCCTTTGACAACATTCATAAGATTGTGCAAAAGTATGCGAATCTTTGAATAAATTATGTCAAAAGTAGTCTACCATCAATAGTTTGAGTGCCATTCTGCACCTTTCATAGTGGCCACTACATGGATCTTCATCGGCATCCTATAAAACTCTCTACTAGTCACGATCAAGCAAACAACATATGACAAGCCCATTTGCACTAATCTTGTATAGGTTGCCATTGATTTCCATGTACCTTTTGGCTTTGTGAAGGAATTTTTCAAGTTGTTTTCTACTCTATTCAAAAAGAAGCTCTTGTGCTATTAGATAAGCTGGGTACTCTACATTCCATAACTTCCTTGTTAAATCTACAACCTTTAATATTCTCGTAAACAGATCCTTGTTGGAAAATTGGTTTGATAAAGGCTCCATTCAATTGTTTAAATCCCATTTCAACCTTGATAGATGATCAACTATTATTCTTTTTTATCAATCATTGTGATGTCAAACTCTTGAAGAATGACAATCCATCTTATCACTCTAGGGCTAACCATTGGTTTGTTCATAAGAAATCAAATGGCACTATGATCGATGTGGACATAGATTTGGTAACCAAGCACATAATGTTTGAATTTTTCAAGCATGTATGCTACAGGCATTAGCTTCTTTTTAGTTTTGATGTAATTTAGTTGTGCTCTGGTGATGCTCCTACTGGCATAGTGTATGTAGTATGGTCTTTTCTGATCATCAAGTTGTGTCAGTACTACAACAAGTGCATAGTTAGAAGCATCAATCATGATATGAAAAGGTCTTGACCAATCCAAGGCTTGGAGGATTGGTGTCTCTACTAATTATTTCTTCCAGGCTTTGAATGCATTTTCACATGACTTAGTCCACTTGAAGGGTGCATCCTTCTTCATGAGTTTCACAAGTGATTTGGCTATCTTTGAAAACTTTGTAATGAACCTTCTATAGTATCCTATATGTCCTAAAAAGGATCTTACATCTTTCACTATCTATGGTTTTTGAGTGATATTTTGGATGACTCTAATTTTTCTAAATCTACATTAATACCCTCCTATGAGATTTTATGTTCTAGCACTATGCCTTCTTGGACAATAAGATGGCTCTTATACCAGTTGAGCTTTAGGTTTGTTTCAACACATCTTTTAAGTACTTCCTTCAATTAGTCTAGTTCTTGTTTGAAATCTAGCCTATATGTGAAAAAATCATCCATAAAGACTTCAATACCATTACCTATATGCTTTTGTAAGATACGTAGTACTAGCCTCTAGAAGGTTGCTAGTGCTTGCAAAGGTCAAAAGGCATCTATCTATAAGAAAATGTTCCCCATGGACTAGTGAACATGGTTTTCTCTTAGTCTTTAGGTGCAATGCAAATTTGATTATATTTATTGTACCCATCTAGAAAATTGTAATACTCATGTTCTCAAATTGTTTCCAAGACCTCATTAACAAATGATAGTGGGAAGTGATCCTTAAATATGGTTGATTTCAACATCTAGAAGTCAATGTAGATGTGCCATTTACCTTCCTTATTTGGAACTATCACTAAAGGACTAATCCATTCATTATCTACAATGGGATAGATGAATCTTGCCTTTAGCAAATTTTCCAGTTCTTACTCGACTACCTCCTTGAGTTTAGGATTGAGCCTTCTTTGAGGTTGACATTTTAGTTTAACTGTAGGATCAGTATAAATCCATTGTTGATAAATTCATGGATCAATTCCCATGATCTTAGCATAAGACCACACAAATGCTATAGGCCATTTGTTAAGCACTTCCAGCAGTTTATTTTTCTATTCTTTGTCTAGGTTGGTGTTGATAATCATTGGCTTCTTAATGTTTAGAAATATATATTCTAATGTTGTCGGTAGGGCTTTTAATTCTAGTGGTTCTGGTTCCATTATGTCTAGGTTCTCAAGGTGTCACTAGTCTATTTCTTCTTCCTGATTATTTTAAGGGTAGGCATGTCCTTTCCTTAGTTGTTTTAACTTATTTGTTTCTATAGCATAGATACTAATGATTTGTTCTTTAGGTTTCATGTACTTGTTAGATTGAGTTTCTTCACTTGTAATCAACCATTGGGTGCCCTCTTGGTGGGTGGCTCTTGCATACACATATTGTTTCAACACATTTATTGCATGACTTGGTCTCTTATAATTTGATTGCTTAGATTATTTACATACAATTGCACCCATTATATCTATATTTGATACATGGAACTCTCCATATTTGTATGATTCTAGCCTCATCTTCCTTAGAAATTTTCAAGGAAAAATCATGAATTTCAAGCTTAGCATCCATGGTGCTTAGCCAAGTGCTTCCCATGATAATTGGAAATTCTCCCTTATTTTTTCCCACATGAATAACTAGAAAATCACTAGGGTATGACTAGCCACTGATGGTAGTAATCACATCATTCACTTATCCAAGTGGAACTATGATTAACTAGTCCACAAGCTCTAAGTGAATGTTACTTTTCTTTAGTGGTGGTAGGTTCTAGGCTTGATACATTTCTTGAGATATTAGATTCACTTTGGACCCAAAATCCAGTAGAGCTTTGCATGGTTTTTGTCCTACTACTTAGAGATAAACCAAGGGACTTCTTGGATTAGTTCTCTTCTGTGGAAGAGTTCATGCCTTAATCCAATGAGTTATTGTCTAAGTAAGCATAAAAGTTATGACATTTGATTGTGATTAAGTCAAAAGCATGCTATGTTGAGAAGGACTTAATGTAGATGGGGTGCAAGTAGATGTATTCCCCATCCATTGAGTCTTTTCTAGACTTGTTATGAAGAACTGTCATTTCTTGGGTTGAGACTTGTAGGTACCCATCTCTTCATGCATAGTAACTACCCTCATAACACTCTTTGCTATGGTTGTGATGACAATTCCTTTTGCATAATAAGAGGTGGCACTGATGGTCGAGGATTTAGGTGCTAATTAGAATGACCATTTATTGGTGGATGCACATATGAGTTTGGGTCTATCCTCAATGACATTGATATGTGGTATTCTACTAAATAGTACTGTTGAATGAAATATCCATATCGATCTGGCTACTTGTATGGATATTGTTGGTGAGGTGGTGGCATAGCCCATGATTGAGGCTATTGCCACTACTGATAATTATGCTCTTGTGGCTATGGCAAAGCTTCACTAAGATAATACATTAGTGGGAGGTTTTGCTAGTAGTTACCTTGAGGATAAGGTAACCATTTGGGCATTTATTTTTTAACAAATTTTGGTTTGAGTGCATATGCCCCTATTTCTTGTAGATGTGACATGACTGGGCAACATCCCAAGGGATGTTTGTACTGACACATAGTGCAACCTTCCTCATATGTGGTGTTAGAGTCTGAGCACTTACCCACTAAAGTAACTTTACCTTTCCATCCAAATTCTTTCTTTTTCCTCTTATCCTTTACTTGTCCAAAGGATTACTTAGTTCTTTCCTCCATAATCTTTAATATAGTTGTAAATTTCTCATCAATAGAATCCTAGAATTTCTCTACTTTGGTTTTCTTCTCTTTTGTATTGTACACTCCTATATCTCTCTTTTGGATTGATGGATCTCTGTTGTATTCTTCAACTAATTTTCTTTTCCTTAGCTCATCCTTCTCCTTTGCTACCTAGTCAATTAGTCTTTCAATGCAATGGATGATCATTTCTAATAACCTTCCTTGGATGTAAACCCCAAGAATCTCTCTGGTTTTGCTCCTCAGCCCATCTACAATATGCCTGAACTATTTCCTTAGTAAAAATCCATGGCCTAGACATCTATGCAATAATGAATAGTATATACTCATTGTTGCATCAAGGGACTCATGAGTCCCTTGCTTTCATCTTTGTATCTATTTTCTTAAATTAGACACTTGTGAATAAGTCTGATATTTATCATTGAAGAGTTTGAGCATTGTACTCCAACATCTAATTGATTCAAGTTCCAGTGACCTGTACCAACTTTTCACCTCTTTCATAAGTATTTTGAAAAATAGCTTTCATTTTTGTCAATCACTTTTGATGTTTTGTAGGGTTTAAGCATCATGGAAAGCTTGAAGGTGATGTTGTAGATCATCATTACAGCCACCTCCAAATCTTGGCATGTTGTTCATATCTAGCCATTTGATTTGGCTATCCCTCATGTTCCTAGTTGCTATGTTGATAGCTTCTTGAATGTTTATCATTCTTCAGGTTGTCATGAGGGGTTCATCATCATGTTTGGGTTCCCATGCTCTATTGTAGCAGTGATCCCTTCTATGCTCGTACCCTTCTTGATCCTCTCTTTGATCCCTTCATCTCCTTTGTTCATATTCTTCATCTTCTATATTAGAGTTTCTTGAATATCAGTCATGATGATCATGAGTCCTTATTTCTTTCCTATCATAGTCTTGGTACTTATTTTGTCTTTTGTTAGAGTTCATTGATGATCATGATGAGGCAGATGAGGTAGATGGAGAATGATGCTAGCTTGATGTCCTTTCATGACTCTTGTATGCTTCTTTGTAGGATTTCATAGGAACCCTTGGTCTTGAGTCCTACTTATACCTTGATTTAGTAGCCTCCCCCTTAGGTATCTATGCTAGAGTGGAATGAAGTTAGGCATTGACAAGTTTCTCAAGTCTGATGATAGGTGTTTTTGAAGGCTCCTCATTGTTTTGGTGGAGTTGCTCTGAAATAAATGCATTAGCATCAAGTTCTTTCAAGACAACNACATTGGTTAAGTGTGTGTAACTTATTTGGGGTTATTAAAAATTAAGATTTTCAATTTGGGTTTCTAATGCAATGAACTTTGGAAAAATCAATTACTAAGCATACATTGACTTGTCCTCGGCAATGGCACTAATTATGAGTGATGGAGTAATCCAACACCCAACCATACGAGATACGAGTGTTCACACATAGCCTAGTTGAATTCCATAGACAAGGCAATGTGATTATGCTAGTAATTGATTTAAGTTTACAATCATTTTCTTTCCATGTGAGTTAGTAAAAATCAATGTGTATGATTTAACTCATGGTAAGGTGTATGATAATTTATGTTGCATAGGCCATTTTACTCCTAGTGAACATAAGGTAAATAGAAAGTGGTTCTTAAATCTAAGTAAATAGTAACAAATCTAATATATCCTAGGCAATGGACATCAAATTTTGATTCTTCACACACATCTTGGACTTATGTAATCATTACTAGGATTACCAAGTATTCCACTGCTGGGCGAACCAAGCGATAATACCACTAGATTATCAAACGATCACACTTAACACTTAGAATTAATTGTATCCATTCATCTTAATAATAGTAACAGTAAAGTGCATGGGAAAGTAAATGAGTAACTAGGGAAATGGTAAACATTATACTAAGTCAAGATAGTAAACATTAGTCTAAGTAAATAGTAAAGAAATCTAAGTAATGCTAGAATGATGCAAAGTAATCTTGATCTTTATTTTTGATCATAAAATGTGTCCAAGTACATTTCACTCAAATAAAGACTTCATTCAATCACTTAACATCATACTACAATCATACACTGCTAAGTGTTAAGTACTAAAGTCAAGCCAACAAACTAATAAAATTTTGCTAAGGTTGTAATGAAATTATTGTTTCAACTATGTGCCTAAATTTCATATTTATAGGGTTGCTTGTATCCATGATATCGGATATCTGACATCTTAGCTTGTGCCCTAATATTAGGGATTTGATATCACAGCTCTAATATCATAGCCATCTAAAAATCGATTTATCATAGGGCTAACTAAAATCAAATGTCAATTACAATCTAATGATGGATGATTAGCCACAATTTAGGAAGAACCATGATCCATCACAAATGATTCACCATGTTCAAGATGGACTATGCAATTAAGAAGATATCTTTCTAGAAACTGTCATGGATATTCATGACCAAAATTCAAGGAGATCTAACTATGCACGATAACATATATTAACTGTGAAAAGCTTTGGTAAGACAAGAATAACATTAGTTCATGTAGCTCTTATCCATTTTGTAGTATTTTTAGAATTTCAATTGATTGACTAAGGCTATTCATATGTCTCTTTTATGAAGGTACTAACCATAGCCTAAGCCTTTAAGGACTTTGCTTTATAATAAGATCTTGCTTTTTATGGACATTGGCTCAATATGAACCTAGATTTTCTTAAATACTTGAACCCTTTAGCTTACTATTACCTAACCTTATATAGGACATATACATATGTGAGTTTAAGAAATTCAACCTAGCCATAAGATTTCTTCATCCCTACATACCATAGATTCATAAGAGAAGCCTAAGTCTAATAGTTAAGGTTGTATTACTATATCCTAGTAATATTTTCATTCGTACTTTTTTTTCCTATAGGCATAATGTTAGAGGATAGGTCTACACTAGAATGACATAAAATTATTAAGGTATATATATATATATATATATATATATATGTTAAACTGTAGTCTCGGAATTAGTTTATCAATTACAATTAAGCTTAAGTCACTTAAAAGTCTTTATGTCATCCATACATTTGTATTTTAAGGTTAATTTTGCAAAAATAAGTCATTTTAGTCTTTTAAAATTACAGAAGTTCAACTTAGTAGTCCTTCCCCCAAAACCCTATCAAATGTGTAGTAAACATCAATATGATTCCAATAGTAGCAGTTTAAGAGACATCATCATTTTTTTAATAAAAATTTTAAATTTAAAAGTTTTCTAAAGTTTGATTTTAAATTGAAAGTTGAAATTTGGGGCTTGGGCTTAAACTGGAGAATTTTCACTTGCTAAAGTTCAACTCTTAACTCCTATCCTATTGGCCACCTAGTCAAGTTTCTAGGTTGCTTAATTAACTAACCTAATTTATAAATACCTCAAAATATTTTTTTAAAAATTACACACTTACAAAAAATTTTGGAAGCATAGCTTAATGGTGGCACTAGCACCCAAGGACTACATTGGTATCCCAAGAAACCTGCACCAAACATAGTAGCCTTAATAAAAATTTAACCACTTAATAAAAAATTTTAATAATTGCCTTGGCCCCAAAAAATCCATCATTGTTACCATTTGCGATTTTGCTACTATAGTCACATGTCCTCTATAGTCCACCTCTATGACATCGCTTTCAAAATGATCTTGCCACAAGGACCATCAGTTCCTACTTGCTAATGATAGAAAAGATCTGTCAATTGAAAAAAAATAAGTTTGTCAATTCATAGATAAATTTATGTCATCCAACGGAAATTTTTCAATTAAAATTTTAAATAGAAAAATAAAATTTAAATTACTTGTTTGAGTCAAACCTAATTAAACTATTAGTTTAGCGGAAGTGAAAATAAATATTTTATAATCAAGCATGCTTATCCTAGAGATGGGTGACCTCTTAAGAAACTCTTGGGAAGTCCAAAAATTCATGCCTAAACACTAGTAAAAAATCCATAACTTTTGATCTAGAAAGCCTTTTTAGTTAGCAAAGTGCTGCTTCTGGTAGATTTCAACCTCCCAGGCATAATGGGAAAGTCCAATCTACCCTATGGAACTCAAAAAATTAGTTTTTAATCATTGTTGCTACACCATGCTTTAAGAGTCTCAAAAGGCTAATTTAACACTATTTAAGCATTCAATATCCATTCTTAATATATGAATAGCTATTACTCAAGCTTCTAAATCCAATGGTGATATGAGATTGTTCCTCTAAGTAGCTAATAATTAGGTGATATCTTAAATCATGCCTTAATGAGGCTATAGCCTAGACTAACTAATCATGCCTAATAATCTAATTATTAGGACTAACAAATTTAACCTTTTTTAGCCATCTTGGATCTTACATTAGGTGACTAACTTATGCACATAGTTAGACTTAGATCATTAACTCCTAGTTGATCATTAATAGCACTACTAGATTTAGTGTCCTAAGGGCAGTAGAAAGATCATTATGAGTATAGGAAATGAACAAAAACCACTACCAAACTAATGAATTAAGAAGTTGGAGAATCACGTGTCATAGCAAAAATGTAAGAAAGATGTATACTAATTCAACTTGTAACTAGATCATTCATGCAACAAACATTGAACGTTATGGAGAATCATAACATTGTTTGAATAAGACATACAATACCTATGAGGAATAAGAAAACTAATGAATCACATTTTTTATCTACTTTGACGTGAGGTATCCAACATTGAGTATCCAATGTCGAAGCCTTGATGTTGGGTATTTGGTGTCAAATATCCGATGTTGTGGGCTATATGCTAGCCTATAAATATAGTGCTTGGACTCATGATTTTTATATAGTTTTTTAGTCAAAGTAGTGAAGCTCTTGTAGTTTGTTTTCTCCAGAGTCAGAATATTTGTTTAGTACCCATAGCAGGAGTCTAAGTGTGTACAAATCTTTCTTCAAACACTAATGTACCTAAGCGCAACAGTATGAAGGGAATAAAAACAAACCCTTTTGATAATCCTTATAGCATTGAGAATACATTAATGTTTCCTTTAATGCACTTTACTTTGATGCACTTTAATGCATTTAAATTAAGTAATTAATTTCTAGTTGTTAATGAACATAAGCATGACCACTTCGAGCATACATATAGTGCTTGGTAACCCAGCAATACTTAACCTTTGGAAATCCAACAGCATTATATGTGTTCAAGATGTGTTGAGGAAAGTCAGATGGGTACTTGTATTAGGCTAGCTAGGTAGTGAATGAGTTAGATCTTAAATTACTTTACCTTTCATTCTTATTGTAGGTGACTAAACTTATAAACTATAAAATGAGAAAAATCATGTACCTCAATTACACTTAAAACCATACCCTTGAGCTTCACAAGTATAGTTGGGAAGACAACAAACATTCTCAATGCCCATTTCACTTCCTAGAGGAACTAGTGCACTAGAGAACTATAGGTCCATAAAATTCGACTGAATCGTGTGTAAACACCTTAGTGATTCATATGGTTGGGTGTAGGGGTACCTCACTACTCATCATTGATGTCATTTTTGGGGACCTTTTGGCTGTTTTGCGCACTATCTAGGATCTAGTGAAATCATTCAAAATTATTGGAATGAACCTTAGAGTCATATCATATTTCACAATTCCTACAACAAAAATTTAAAAGCACATTGCAGTTTTATCATCTGATTGAAAATGTCTTCTTCTTATAGGAGTGCTTCTCCATCCAAGTTTGATGGAGCTCATCAACTAATGCCTCAATAATATCGAATAGTATATGCTCATCCTAATGAGTATGTACCCAATTTCACTTTCATCCTACACCAGGATGAATAGCTATGGTGGTGTGACATGGAGGGCAACATTATGTTGTTGCCCAACTAATCTGTTCTTGCAATGCTTCACCAAATGCTTATTCATCTAGGTCTTCAGGAATGTCATGCTGAGTATGTTGTGTAAGATAGTGATGCTTGGGATTATCATCCCATTGAGACACAACATCTCTAGGATTACTAGTTATAACAATGTCATGAATTTGCAAATGGAAAAGGATTTAATGATTCCCCATTCCTATTGTACAAAACTAACGGTGGGGAACCCTTCTCTAGGGGGTTTTCATTGAGTGAAATTTCTCTCTTTGAATTGGTAATGGAGGTCAAAACTAGAACTTGTAGTCCATAGTTTACAATCCTAATTCTGGTAAGAATGGATCCAATGACAAAGAAGGATCCAAAGAAGCAAGTCAAGGCAAGGATGCATATAAGAAACAAGATCGTGATCATGGTCACGATCACTGAAGAGGTGCTGGTAGGAACCATGATTATGCTAGTCCTCCTTCCTCTTCACCCTCATCATCATCATCTTCTTCTTTTGGCTCATATCATAACTACAAGAGACAAAATTTGTGATGGGAGTGATCGAAATGATCGATGGGACCGAAATGATTGAAGGAACCATTGGGAAATTCAAAATCAAGGACACTAACATTCAAGAGAGGTACATCACCATGAATGAAGGGGTAGTAGTGAGCATCATAGGCACCATGATCATGACATTGATAAGCCTCTGCTTGCTACTCAAAGTATGCTAAATATTACAGAGGTAGTATGAATTCTAACAAGGCATGTGAAGGATAGTCATATCAAAAGGCTAGACATAAACAATATTTCTCAGTCTAAAGGGGGATATAACTCTAATATGCAAAATCATCTCCAAGATTTTCAAGATGCATGTGCCTTGTAGAACATAGAGAATGAGTGGCAAAAACTTATTTTTTTCCCAATGACACTCATCAAAGAAGCAGAGAACTAGTATCGATCCTTAGAGCCAAAGTCTATGAGATGATGAAGTACCATGCTTAAATTGTTTAATGATAAATGTCAAACATACTTCACAGTGTCCAACTTGAGAAGGAAAATCCAAGGATGGAAATAGGGAACATGTGAATCCTTGGATGCTACCATCAGTTGATACTATTGCCTAATGCACAAATGTCCTAGTCATGGTTGTTCTTAACTGGATCAACTTTGTCACATTATAGATGGGCTTTGATCAAAAATAGGGAGAACCCTTAGTTTCTATGCCCAAGGGCAACTACCATAATTAAGTGTCTATTAGATACAAAGATTAATTGAGTAGGTAGCTAAAGAGGAGGGTGAATTAAGAAAAAAAAGTGCAAAAGAATATAATTGCAATCCTTCCATCTGAAAAAGGGAGGTTCGATTTTGTGACAATGAGGAAGAATCCATACCCAATGAGGTGGTGAATAGGAAAACCTTATCACTCCAAAAGTTTCAATCTAAAATTACAGCTAAAGTTGATTAGTTATGGGACTCCATGAATAGCAGATTTCAAGCTGTCCTAAAAATTGCTAAAGAATCCAAAGAATGAGGTAGTGATCATGAGCATAGGAGGTGCAAGAAAGTTGAATGTACCTATCAAAAAGGTAAGGGCAAGATTGCTGCAATAGAAGAAGTTGACGAAAGCAAATTAGATGATAATGGTGGGTCTGACATCTGCTAGTATGTACATCCTAAGGGATGTTGCCCCATAGTGTCACATCTATAGGAGTCTAGGGTGTATGCTTTGAATCCATGACTAACACAAAGGCAAACATCCAAAAGATTACCTTATCCTCAAGGTAATTTTAGGTAGTTCCACCAGCAACAATAATATTATCCAAGCAGAACTCTACTACAACCATACGAGTAGTATCAATAGTGGTAGCAACCACAATCATGGGCACTAGCACCACCAAGGTAGTAATACCCTTACAGATAACCTGATCCATATGGGTACTACATTCAGTAACCCTTGTCTCCACATGACTTCTCCAATCATGTTTCTACTTTCCAACCTCACTACTATCCTTCTGATAATTACCAAACACATTCTTCACATGCAAGGAGGGATACCACCTCTTACCCTTATCCTTCTCCTATTCCTACACATGTTCCTCCTTCAATTCTACAACTATTACCTACTCCACCTATGCAAGGTGAACTACTAGCTCAACCATAACAATGTAATGCTACAAGGGTCATTAATCTACAATCAATTCATCAACCAAGTGGGTCAAAGACTTAATAAAAAAAGGATCTTTCTTTCGATCCCACAATCTGTGTAAGCCCTCACCTACACCTGTGGTTGACAATCCTATCCCTCCATCTTCCTCTATCTCAAATACCTTTGAGTCCCCTTTGAACTAAACATTGCAAAGGATCCATACTGTGATTCTTACTCACACTGTATATCTAATTAGATCCATGCTAGAAACCTTCTCAGGAAACTAGTCAATCCTATAAGTCCTCTTATTTATTTGCAAATTGCTAGGAATGAAGCATGTAAAGCTCTTCTCGACTCAGGTTCTAGTGTTAATTTAATCTCTCATGAGATGTATACTAGATGGAACTTACCTCCTCTCAAGAAGAGTAATATCATATTAGAATTCGCAAACTAGTCCATCATTGTTCCATTAGAACTGGTGGAAAACATTATGACCACTATCTATGGGTGGTCTTATCCTACTGATTTCCTTGTAATCAAGGCAAAGAACTATAAGGGGGATTTTCCAATCATCATGGGATGGGCATGGCTTAGCACCATTGATGCAAGAATGGGCATCATAAATCTTTCCATGGAAATATCCAAAGAAAATGCATTCGAAAAGATTGAGGAAAAGTGAGTTCCATGCATCACATTTAGTAATACAGGGTGCAATTGTATGCAGAAACTCTAAGCAATGAAATAAGTAGCTATCTCTACATGCAAGTAGTATGCACCAAAAGCAAAAATTCAAAGGTGTTTGTAAGTAATAGCCACAAAATAGGAGGGCACCCAGTGGCTAATTGCTAATTCTAAGAGCAGCACACTTTGCATAGAACCCATTGAGAGCTTGACATGCGCATATGTCATAAGTATGGATGAAATAGAGTAAGTTCATCACCAACTCTCTGATGATGAAAATGATAATACTTATTGGAAAGAGCTGGGAATTCTTGAAACTTTTAAGCAAGAGCCTCTTAAACTAAAAATGCTAGTAGTTGAAATGAAATATGTGTTTTTAGAAAATGGAAAGCTAGTCATAATCAATGTAAATCTTGCTCCAGAGTAGAAAATGATGTTGTTGAATGTATTTGAAGAATGGTTAGTAGCTTTTTCTTGGTCATATCTTGAACTCATAAGGATTGATCCTAGGATATGTCAGCATCACATTTACATTGATTTGGCCATGAAGCCAAAGAGATAGCCACAGAGGTCATTGAATCCCAAACTGAAGTAGATCATTAAAGAGGAAATCAAACAACTCCTCAAGGTGGGATTCATTTATCCCATTGCAGATAGTAAGTTGGTTAGCCCACTCATGATTATGCCAAGAAAGATGGCAATTGGTAGGTCTACATTGATTTTTGGCTATTGGCAACATTCAAGAACCATTTTCCATTGCCATTTTTTGATCAAGTATTAGACATAATATCTAGGCATTGCTACTATAGTTTTCTAGATGGTTATAGTGGATATAACCAAACCCAAATTACACCATAGGACTAGGCCAAAACAATATTCACAAGTCCTTAGGGGACTTTTGCATATCATAAGATGTCTTTTGGTCTATGCAATGCTCCTGCAACATTTCAACGTTTGGTTCTGAGTATTTTTCAATAGTAAATTGAAAGTGGTGTGGAAGTCTTCATGGATGACTTATCCATTTATGGAGCTACATTTGAGCAAGCCCTAGACCTCCTTGAGTAAGTGCTAAAATGATGTGTTGAAACCAACTTGTAGCTCAACTGGAAAAAAAGCCACCTAATGGTCCAAGAAGGCATTGTATTAGGGCATAGAATATCACAAGTAGGAATTAACATAGAGCTTGAGAAAATAAGGGTCATCCAAGGAATCACCCACCAACCAGAAACTATCAAATATGTTTAATCATTCCTTGGACATATTGGCTACTACTGGCAATTCATAGAAAATTTCTCTAAGATCACAAAGCTATTGGTGAAGCTGACAAAGAAAGATGCCCCATTTGTCTAGATTGCAGAATGTGAAAAAGCATTCCAATAGCTAAAAGAGAAACTTGTAGAAACTCCAATCCTACAAGCACCCAACTAGTCTAGACCATTTCATGTCATGAAAAATGCATCAAATTATAACTTGGAAGCTATCCTTATAGAGATGGATGACAAGAAATGTCCATACTACATTCATTGTACTAGCCAAAGCATTATGGATGCACAACTAAACTACACCACTATAGAAAAAGAATTGATGGTAGTGGTGTTTGCTCTAGAGAATCTCAAGCATTATGTGTTTGGATACAAGATGTTTGTGCACATGGACCACGGTGTCATTTTCTTCCTGATGAACAAGCCAACGGTAAGCCCCCATCTCATTGGTAGTTAGTTATCTTACAGGAATTCCATCTTATGATGGTAGATTGAAAAAGCACTAAGAATGTGGTTGCTAATCACTTGTCTCGGTTGCAATGGAACAACAAAGAGGAAGAAAATCCACTATTTGAGACGTTTCTTGATGAACTCCTCTTTTTTGGGGCTATAACTGAATAATTTTCCAATAATCCTAAATGGTATGATGGCATTCTCACCTATCTTCTCATCCAATAAATGTCACAAGGGTTGGATCACTAGAAGAAAAAATATTTTCTTCACTAGGTAAAACACTTCATGAATATTAACAAACACCTCTAAAAGATGTGCATTGATGGCCTAGTTTGTTGGTGTGTCCTTGATGCTAATCAACTATGCATTCTCCAAGATGCTCATGAAGGTCCTTGTGGAGGACACTATGCTAGGAGACACATGACCATTAAAATCTTGATGGCAAGGTACAATTAGCTAACAATCTTCAAGGATGCTCACCATTACATCTACTTTTGTGAATGATGCCAATGAGATGGTGGAATGACTGCTTGAATCGAGAGACCTCAATAATGGATTCAACCACTAGAACCCTTCGACATTTGGGGTATTGACTTCATGGGTCCCATCATGCCCATGTCAAATGAAAAGGCATACATCATAGTCATTGTTAACTATTGTACTAAATGGATATAAGTAGTAGCCATCATCAATTGTACATCTTCTACCACTTCTTATTTTATATAACAAAATGTTGTAAATAGGTTTGGTATGCCACGTGCATTAATTTCTAATAATGAAACTCACTTTATAGGCACTACTTTTCAAAAGCTCATGTAGCACTTAAGGGTTGAACATAAACTCACAACACCCTGCCATCCCCAAGCTAATGGTCAAGCTAAGGTTACCAATAGGGAAATCACAAGGATTCTAACAAGAACTGTTAGCAAATATAGGAAAGACTAGAGCACAAAACTCAACAATGCCTTTTGGACCTACTACTCAATATGGAAAATTCCTATAGGCTATTCTTCCTATGAGCTTGCGTATAGAAAATTACCAACACTTCATATTCAATTTAAGCTTTCAACGGCCTATGACCTCGACCTTGACTTAAGTTTAGCACAAAAAGAAAGACTAATGAATCTCAACCTACTAGACAAAAATCGATTGGTGGCCCTATCATCTATCGAGTTGCACAAGGCCTATAACAAAAAGCACCATTACCTTAAAATTAGAAAAGTCAAATTTCAACTAGGAGATAAGGTTCTCTACTAGAACTCCACACACATACCACACCAAACTAAGCTCCTAACATTGTGGGAAGGACCTTACATCATATATGAAACTTTTTCTTCTAGGACCATCATGATCTACAAACCTAAGAGCCTAGACAAGAAACAACTAGTCAACATCCAACAAATCAAACCTTTCTACAAGCATAAGCCTACTAATACAATAAACACCTCATTAGATGAATAACCACACTCCATATTTCAGATCTCCTCCTTTCAACTTGGTCATGGGGGAGATGGCTACCCATGCTAACCATATAAGTGGCTTCTTAGTTTTTCAACTTTTTGTTACATTTTTTGTTTTTCAAACTTTTTTGTTTTACAACTTTTTGTTTTGAACATTCTTTATTTTACATCTTCTTGTTTTCATGTTATTAATATTTTCTAATTTTTATTTTACACCATCTTTAGTACATTTGCTATTTCCTGAATATTTTACAGTTTCTTTTATATTTTATTTTATTTTAATGTGATTTTCTAACTTTTTGTTAATAAGTGTCAGGCACAATGGTAATGCATTGCTTGATGATGGTATGTACTATTTTGTTATTTGATTGTTGGTGTCTAGATTCTAGCTTTGAATTTTGTTATGGATGGTTAGGACATGGTTCTTTTTTATGTAACAGGTAGTGAGTCCATAACATCCACGCATCTACAAATTGTATGGTTATTCTTGTTTTGGAAATGTGCAGTCCCTTTTTCATTAATGAAACTTTAACGAACTTGTAACTTTGGTAGTTTCTAAAATCAGAAAGAATTCAAAGGTTGAATAGGGTATGACTTCAATGGGATTCAGTATTCTTTGTGCCTTTCTGATTGCTTGGGTGCATGTGTGTTTTCATAGACTTCTTACCATTTTATGTCAACCCATAAAGGAACTTGAATAAGTCTTTGCATGGTGTGGTTCCCATTTTAAAAAATAATAATAATGGAAATTCAAAGCACACCCCTTAGACAAATAGATGCACATGTATTTGCATGGTGTGATTTCTATTTCAAAAAAAATGATGGAAATTCAAAGCACATCCCTTAGACAAAATAAAAGGGCTACAAGCACTAGTTATGGGACTAGAAAGACAAGTTACCCATGCCTAAAGGTTTCCTCTAACTAAGGCCCTTCCTCACTTCCTACTTCTCTTTTCTTCTTTAATAAGGGACAATGGTTGTTATGTGGGAGAACTCTTATGTCTCAAGGGGATGGACTGGTCTTAGAATGGTAATGTGAAGTCACTGAACATGGTTGGTTTTGGCCTGTCCTAATGATGAATCCTATCAAGTCATTTAACCATAAAATCCACAAGGGACTTCATGTGCCTTAATCAAAAACTCCATTCCTCTCTCTCTCTCATCCATCTATGCTTTCCATGTCTCACCTCACTGTTGGTTTTATGTTTTTGTTCGATGTCTTGGTTTGATGTGCCAAAATTCTTAGGTAGTTTCTTTTAGGTTTTGTATTTAACCTTTTGTAATCATTAATCATCTATGGAGCCCATGGACTCTTTGGTTTGAAGTTATGAAAGGGCATAAAAGGCTTGTGCATGCTTTGGGGAGGATCCACTTGCATATCTTTTGGTTGGATTAGTTAAGTTGTTTACCCTTAGACACTCTTGCAATCAAATCCTTTTATTTACCTCATCAATAACATCCAATTTTGTATATCTTCATAACATTTTTCAGTGAACTTCCCTTTTTATTATTATGAATTCTTACACCCTCTTCAAATATTTTCTTGTATCAAACTTTTTCAAATTTAATGGACCACTTATCTATTTTACCCTATTTGTTAGCCTTCCTGCTAACACTCCTAAAGAAATTAATCTACCACAATCAGAACCTAGACAAGTGTAACCACTGATGAGATAAGGCATTTAACAGCTATGTGTTACACATTGCATACTAATTCACAATTCTATTGTGATTGCAGTGGAAAGCATGGACTAGAAGTAGGACTATCTTTACTAAGGATGATGTGGCAGTACCACATGATGTGGACTATTCATGATCATTAGATCTTCTCTCTCACTCTTTAACAACCAAGAGGCGTTGGATGTTAGTTTTATCCANCATGATCATTAGATCTTCTCTCTCACTCTTTAACAACCAAGAGGCGTTGGATGTTAGTTTTATCCAAGATGTTCAAAGTTAGTTTGTATGTTAATCAATAATCCCATACCTTCCCAATATATTGTAAGAAACTTGTTCCTCCTCTTCTTCACTCAAGAATGAGTTTTCATTCAATTGTGAAGGTATGCTGAATCACATTTATCATCTGCTCAATGTCGAGTATCTGATGTTAGAGCCAAGATGTAATGTTGGATATCTAATGTCACGAGACATATGCCAGCCTATAAATATAGCGCTTGTGCTCACGATTTCAATACCTTAGGTCATGAAAATTTTCAATAGTCATACTAGGTGCATTTCTTAGGTTGAAAAGATCCAATAGGTGATATGACCTTAATAAAAATTCATATTTAGGTATTTTTTGAGTTTCATTCTTGAGAAAGATCATTGTGTTGGATAGGTTTGATTATTTTTAATTCCATATATATAGCATGCATATTTTTTTTTTTGATAAGTTGTATTTAATTTGTTAAGGATTAAATAGTTGAGCTGTAGTAAGTAATGGTAATTTAAAACTATTAGAATGTACTATTTTTTAACTTTAAATCTAGGTGTTTTGATCATCCCATTGTTGTTTATTAACTATTTAATGTTTTGAATGCCTTTGTATTTGGAGTTTCATCTAATGTGGTTTTCAGAGCAACATTTGATCGAGTTCACCATAGACAAGTTTTGGAAGAATGGTTTGGGGTGTGCTAGTAGACCAGCAAAGCTAGTGCTCTCGCTTTAAACACATGTTTGATTCTAGTTCCATTGGTATCACTCAGAGACATAGGTTAGTAAATTTTTTACTTTTAGGAATTTGTTGTTGCATAACTCAGGTTTCACTGTTTGAATCATCTTTTTTGGCTAAGAGGCCAACTGGCTTTTCTTGGTCTTAGTAAATAGTTTTGGTCTTAAAGTCAAAGGAGAATTTCTGCTTATAGTAAATAAATTTTTTTTGTCATAATGCCAAAGAAAGTTCCTTGGTTATGGTAGATAATATAAATTGATCATACTACAAGAAAGAAGGAGAGTGAGAGTTGTATTATTACAAGAAGATTTAATTTTTTGTCATAATGCCAAAGAAAGTTTCTTGGTTATGGTAGATAATATAAATTGATCATAATACAAGAAAGAAGGAGAGTGAGAGTTGTCTTATTACAAGAAGATTTAATTTGTTGTAAAGAGAAAAGAAACTTGCAGCCAAAATATAGATATATATCATAAATATATATCTAATCTAGTATTATCTATTTTGAAAGGTATCTTCTTCGTCAATTATTTTAAGGGTAGAGATTCATATCCTTTTTAGATTCATCATTAATCTTGCATAATACATCATTGTCTATGTTTTTAGGGCATTGTTTCCTTACAAAGAGTGGGAACTCTTCCCAAATACACTATTTCAAGGGAAATGCTATATTACTTCAACCTATATCCAAGAAACATAGTAACTTTATTTCATAGATGTACAATCTCTTAACAAAACAACAAATGAGTATTGATATTTGTTAAAGGAATTTAGAACAATTTTTGTCTTACTTATGTATAAGACAAAAATTTTGAAATCAGTAAAAAAAACCTTAGCATGCACTGGTCTATGAACCATACAAATACAATAAAGTAAAAGAAATTATCAATCAAAATAATGAATTGTACACATAGAAGTATGAAGTACAGCTAGTTGAGGATAGGTTAAAACTATATGTTCAGGTTGGTGTCAAGTAGATAACTAGCCATAAAAACTACTATTACTGAATGATTCACCTAATGCAATACGATAAAAGTCAAAAACTATGATCCGGCGTGAAGTACATAGGGAAAAATTTACTTGTGAAAGAATAAAGGCAACTCTAAACATTTACTCCAATGTAATACACATGTTCAAAACTAGGCTTCTACAAACCTTGCTCTTCACCTTTATCATAACCAACTTTATCTATCATTTGGCAATCAACATACAGACAATTCTACCTCATGCATTTCCATGCATAATTATAAAGAATCTCCCCTATTATTACTCTTTTATCCATCATTGGTGAATCATGACCATGATTTTTTATATTGCAACATTACCATATGATTCATTCTTACTTATTTGCCTCATTTTTGAGTTCTTTCAGTTTATCCATTCTTCCATGGTTCACATTCATGAGAATAAGATTGATTCTGCTAACTTTCTACAACCTTAGAAAAGAAGATAAAAGTCATGTTTCATTGTATACTTGCATCAAAATCATGATTTAATTCATGTAAAATATAACATTACTATTGAATTTTGTAGAACAAAATGAATCCTTGAATTTCTAAATTGGCTAAAAGGAACCTTGCTTTATAAGTTCAAAAGTTTCAACAGGATTTTTTTTTAAATTATTTAAAATTTAGTTTTTAGGCTCTTGATAAGTATCTAAAAGTGATCAAATTTGTTGAACTGAAGAGCAGTGGTTGATGTTCTAGTTGATCCCTTATATTCCAAAATTTTATTATTAACAAAATCTTCATTTTATCTTGTAATTACAACTTCTACAAAAGTTGCTAGGTATCTTACATGATGCTATGAGAATAGCTTGAGCAGAATTGTAGATTTTTGAGCTTAGCAATTGATTTTTAATAAATTATTATGATTTTTTAATATGACTAGATGTATATACACACACACTAATTTTTCTCAAATGACCTTATTTCTTAGATTTTTTGAGATACAACTAAGAAGTATCAGTAGCATTGGCTACTATATTTTTGGTCATCATAGCAACAATCACTCTTATCAAGCTAATCTGTGGTGGCGTTCACATTCCAAGAATACTCTTTGATGTCCATGATGTGACATATTTTTGAAAACTTTTTGAAATTGTCCTAGTTATGGTCATAGCTTATATTTGCCACTATAATGGTAATGCTCAATTTTTTTTTCTAGATAGAATGTATCTTTCATGCATTTGACCTTGACCATAATTTGTAAATTCTAAGGCTTATAATTGTTTAATTTCATTTGGATGTAGTTCATCCTATACAAAATGAGCTAGTGAATCCTAATCAAATGAAGTAGGTTGTTAAGATAACACTTTTATTATGCACCACAATATATCTCTTGACAAGCTTTTTTGGCTATCTGCTATTTGGAGAGGATACCATTTGATGAGTGGCGAGGTACCCCTACACTCCACCATATGAATACGAGCGTGCACGCGCGATCCGGTCAAACTCCACAGACTAAATGCCTTAACGCCACCAGAAACGCTTGGGGTTAATCGTTCGTTGTCTTCCCAGGCTTGCTTGTAAGTGTCACGGTGTATGGTTAAGCAAGTCTGAGGTATGTGATTTTTTTGGTCTTTTCACGTTTATCTTCTATGCTATCAGAGAGAAGGGTTGAGAA
>MNCI01034526.1:5592-27483 GCA_015680685.1 Gnetum montanum | reverse complement strand
ATAAACTATATTATAAAATACTATTATATATATATATATTATATACAGTGACAAGGAAGGTGGTTTTCTACGATCGTGGTGGCAATTCGATAATCGAGAAAAATACAAGTTGTTGCTAAAACACCGTGAAAATTGCGGGTCAGCCTCAGGCAAAGATTCGCAATTCAAGCGAGGGCGCATGTTAGAATTCCAGAAGGGAGAATAAGATAGAGCAAGACCAAGAGGCACGTAGCATCAAATCTTCAACTTCCTGTGCAGATTCTTAATTTTCCTATGCTTTCTCTGTTTACGCTATATCACAGCGTAATAGTGCTTTGCGTGGTTCTGTCCAAACATAATCTGGCATCAGAAGGCTATTTACTTCGGCATGTGGAGAGGCTTGAGCAGCGTAATATGCGATTTCTCGTATATTTTACTAAGTATTTTGTTCAAGACCAGGTTTACGCTCTGTTACACACGGCAGCGTAATGAGCTCCAAAAATAATCAAAGGCAAAGTCTAAGAAAGTGCAACAGATCAACCCTTTTCTCTTGGCGTGCGGATTGCTCATCATACGCTCATTATGCAACGTAGCATATCGCAGCGTATTGCATCGCCAAACTAAACATTGTTTACGCTTCATTACGCACGGCTGTGTAAACGAGCTTAAAACAGCTTGAATGAGTTATCTTCCACGTTATGTTACGCACATGCATGCAACGCAGCGCGAATGAGCGTAATATAACCCAAAGATAGTTGAAACATGCCCGACACGCATCTGTTCTTCACACGCATAATATGCAAATAAGCGTATTGTGTGTAGTCACAAAAGTTTGACACAAAAAGGTCAGGTCAACAGTACTTGAAATGTCCGGGGTACACATCATCAGGGTTGCGCCTTTTCTATAGGACGTCGCGGCCTATAAGATACCCCAGTTGACAAAGATACAAAGGTTGGCAAATCAAAGGGGCAAGCACATTTTCTCTGAGCACAAGAGCACTTATCACTTTGAGCAGAGACAGAGAGAGCAGCACTTTGGCAATTGTTGATAGCATCACCTTCCGGCAAAAACAGAGCACAGTTCGCTTTGAGCACCGGCAACAAGAGTAATCGTTCTTTTGGGGAACACACAACTTTCTCCATCAGCGATCATTGGCGGTCCTAAACAGAAACTACCTAAGGCGAAAGAAGCAAATCGAAGATCGTGAGATCATCTATTGGTTAGAAACAGTTGATCAATAGACGTCAGAGCTTGACCTTCCTTGCATCCCAGCTTTGGCCCACGAGGTAGATCGGACTTCTGTTTGGACAGTTCTCTTGTTGTTTTGTGCTTGCTTTACATCAAGTAATCGAGGTCTCCCTAGTGTAATGTGATAAACAAAATATACATTTTTCAAGTCAAAGCATAGATCTTGAAACTACGTGTTTCTCTTGTATTAGCCTCCTATTATCGCGTTTAGCGTTATCATCGTTACAATTCATCTACGTCGTTTTCCCCTCATTTTGCGATTCTTCAAATCAGATCGTTCCACGAGATATTCATCGGTTTACTGATTAGTAAGTCCTTGTCTGATCGACAAGACCGTTCAAGGTGCTGCGGATTCGTTTTTCCAACATAGTCCTCGCACGGATTCGTGGTTAAAACTGTGTACGCGGGATTTTGTTTGGCATTTTCCAGCTGCCAACATTTTCCATCGTTACAGTTGTTATCAGATTTGAACCTGCCACCATCACTGTCATCGAATAATAATGCCAACAATGATGTTCCTAGAATGTTTCTANTTATTAAAATATTTATTTTTAAACATCGATGCAAGCAATGGCATGGTGGAGATTGATGAGGATAAGGCGCTAGCGAAGACCATGGCAGAGAATTTTGCAAATTTATTTTCTTCTTGGATGAATGCATGGAGCATCACATATGCCTCTTTTGCTACTTCATTGAGAATCCATATTAATTTAAAACATTAAAAAGCCAAGATTGGTAGAAGTACCAATTTTAACAAATTGATATTGGGTTTTTTTAATACCCAGATATTATTGTAATATTTATTTTTAAAACTGGTGGTAGTATAAAAAAGGATTCATCAGGCATAAGAAAATTTAATTTTCTTTGGAAAGAAAAAAGGGGGTTATGCATACACATCAAAAGAAAATTCATTTCTATTGAGAAAACAAAAAGAAGGAGTTGATACCAGCAAATTCCATGTCACATTGGAATGAATTATGCTTGAGATTTATTGAAGATTTGTTGAGCCTTGTGGCAATTCTTGTAACTTATAATCAAATGGATGCATTGTTGAGACAGCAAAGTAGGATTGCAATTTAGGCAGGCCTCCTTTGTAATCTTTAGATTATTATTTATAATTCCAATTTGATTTAATTATAAATATTTATTCTTGAAGTTATGATTAGAAGTTAGGATAAAGGTTTATAATTTTAGTTATGAGTGACAAGCATAAATATGGAATTTAATTGGATTCAATTCTAATTATTTATTGTCTTGATGATTTCTTTGACTTTTTAACTGTTCCTCCACGGGATACAACTCATGGGTCAATCAAAGATGAGGTGACAATTTCTACAATGAAATAATAAAGGAAAATAAATTTTAAAGGTATCCAACACCAAATTTTTCAAAAGATGTCCTTACATTAAGACTTCTCCAAAAGATGTCCTTAATTTCAAAAGATAGTCATGAATGAGACTTCTCCAAAAGATGTCCTTACATTAAGAGCAATAGTAAACTTACTATAATAATCTATAATAGGGTAACCAAAATCTATCAATATCTCCATGACAAAAAGAGAGAGCAATTTAGTGTTAGCACACATAGGGTATAATTTTTAAACAAAACTTTTAACATGGTTATGAAAAACTTTTTAGGTCCAAATTTATTGAATAGGTTTCAATGGTCAATAAAACAAAAAATCATAAATGAACCTCATCCTACGTTAATCCATGCTAGAACGCACTTCAGTGAGTTGATTTCCAAAGTAATTACAACACTCCATGAATCCAAACAAACAATTCATGATTTTACAAACCTAAAAGATAAAGAAATAATATTAATTGAGGATGGTCAAAGTAGAGATGCTAATGGTGTTTTATGCAATAAAAGAATCACTATAAAACTAACAAGAAAATGTTACAAGATGGTAACTATGTTTATTATTTTGTATAGTGCTTAATGTTGGGGTGTAAAAAGAAGGCATAAATAACAAATCATCATCATCACCTAGCATTGTCCTAACACAATGGGATTAATTACATGAGTTAATTTTTTCCATTTTCCTCTATGAAGAGCTAGATCTTTTTTATTTGCAATTCCTTCAAATAATCTTTAATTGTTTTTTCTCATGTTTTCCTTGGTCTTCCTTTCTATGACTTTCTTGGAATAGTAATTAATAAACTTTTCTTTATAGGCTCATTATCTAATATTTTTTGCACATATCCAAATCATATAAGCTTAGATTCTTTTAACTTATCTAAAATAAAAACCTCTCCAATTCTTCCTCTAATGTCTCTATTATATAGTTTATCTCTTTTCGTAATATTCAACATCCATCTAAGCATTAGCCTTTCTATCACATTGATTTTTTGTTGATACTTCTTTTGTAATGTCCAATATTTACTACCATAAATAAGAAATTAGTATGGAAAAAATGTGAATGCTTATATGTATGTTAAATGTTACAAGAAGAAATAGACTGCATGATATGGACATTCAAGAAAGGCTTGGAGTGGTCTCTATTTTACATAGGCTACAGGATTAGCATCTTATATGGTTTAAACATGTTTAGAGAAGATCAAATACTGATCTTATAAAAAAAAATATCACCACATAATAATTTAAGGAAAGTTGTTGAAAAGAAGATTTAAAAAGACATAAGAAGATCATTCATTATAAATTCAAAGAGGACTCAAAACTAGTACGATCTCATACTATAAGAAGAAAAAAATTTCATAAAATTGAAGTCTATATGAATAAATTGCAAATAGATAAGTACCTAGCTCATAAAAGAGATAAATGGCCAAAGAGAACTCGTGTAGTTTACCCCACATTATTGGGACACGCATTAGCGGATGATGATGATAATTCATCTTTATTGTTTGTAACTTGGCCTATAGATAGTCCTTTCAAGCATAATCTATTCTTCCAGATATGATTTCCAATTGTTAAACATCATTTTTCATTCCATGTACTTCCTAGGAGTAGCCACCATAAGAGGTTAGGCTTTTGCTCATCCATTGATCCTCATGGAACCTTTCTTGGTGGGATAAGCATTAAGGCTCTAGGTGATGATCCTTTTATACTATTATATTAGATACTTCTTTTGATAGAGATAATAATAATGTCAAGCTTACATCATTTTGTTCACTCTTTACCTTTGTATTTGGTATGAAAGCTAAATCAAACACACATTCTTAGAGTTAATTTTCCCTTAAGATGGCTTCATTCTTCAAGCTCAATTATGATATTTTTTCATGGCTAATTTTTTATTCTCTATCATTACAATTTTACTAGTTATGGATCTAAGACACATGTTATCATCTAACGATAACTTCATTAAGTCTTCAAAAATCTTGATTTTATTATTTCTACTAATATTCTTACTATGTTGTAATACCATGTGAAAGTTTCAACTTATGGTTTATGACCAATTTTAATATATTATGATCTAAAAAGAATAATACTTAGAAATTTGTTAGCTCACAAAATGCTAAATATAAAGATATAATATTTACAAAGGTAATATGTATGCACTATTTATTTTTGTGAGTTGTCATTTTTCTTTTTGATTGGTCTTTATATCTTTTGGCTTCACCTTTTTTTTCCTTGCTTTATGTTCTTATAAAACACATACATAAGATATCATGGTTTCATGAATTAGGTATTTTGTAAAAAATTGCAGCATTTCATGAGCCATTGCATGCATTTATTTGCATGGCCTTAGTTCATGAGTTAATTGTCAAAGTAATTATAATGTATCATAAATGTAAATAAGCAGTTCACAATTTTACATACCTAAACATGCTTGGTGAATTACTATCCTAATAGAAACTTTCTACAATTGTTGAGATCTTAAAAAAAAGTTCTTACAAATGTTCATTAATGATTTACATGTTTTATGTTCCTTTAAATCTTCAAATATTACATAACCTAAAGTGGTCTTTAAGTGGTGATGAATCATGTTTTGACATGCTCCAATATCGAACCCCAAGATGCGATGGTGAATATCTGATGCTATGGGGTATATGTCAGCTTATAAATATGCACACAATTATGATAGTAATTTTTTGCATAGAGTAATGAAGTTCTTATAGTTTAGCCATTCTAGAGTTAGAATATTTTTGAGTGCCTACATCAAGAGCCTAAGTATGTATGGATCTTTATTCAAGCACTAATGTACCTAAGCACAACAGTGATGGAAATAAAGACGAATCCTTTTGATAATCCTTGTAACACTAAGAATAGATTAATGTTTTTTTTAATGCATTTATTACTCATGCACTTTATGCACTTTAATTAAGTAATTAATTTCCAATCGTTAATGAACACAAGCATGACCACTTCAAGCATACGTGTAGCACTTGGCAACCTGAAAATGCTTAATGTTTGGTAAGCTAGCAATGCTACATGCATTTAGGATGTGCCTAGAGAGTGGGAATGGGTACTTGTATTAGGCTAGCTAGGTAGTAGATAAATTAGATATTAAATTAATCTACCTCCTATTCTGACTCTAAGTGATTAAATTTATAAAACATAAAATGATAAAAATCATAGACCTTAGTTGCACTTAACCATAAACTTGTACCTCACAAGTGGAACTGAGAAGACTCCGATCATCCTGATTGGATTTCACTTCCTAGAACTAGTGTGCTTAAGAACTTAAGGTCTAAAAAGTTTGATTGGATCACACGTAAATGCTTGTGATTCATATGGTTGGGCATAGGGGTACCTCTCTACTCATCATTGGAACCATTGCTGAGGAACTTTTAGTTGTTATGTGCACTATCTAGGATCTAATGAAAATTATTCAAAAATCATTGGAATAAATCCCAGAGTCATGTCACACTTTAAAATAACTACAAAAATATTTAAAAGCACACTGCAATTTTATTTTTTAACATAAAATATCTTCTTCTCACAGGAGAAATTCTCTACCCAAGTCTGACAAAGTTTAGCAATATGTGCCTCAACAATACCGAGTGGCATATACTCATCTTGATGAGTATGTACCCAAATTCACCTTCATCCTAAACCAAGATGAACTAATGCAATCATGTGACATGGAAGGCAACATCGTGTTGTTGTCTGATTGATCCATTCCTATGATGCTCCAACAAACTCTTGTGCATTTGGGCCTCCAAGGACTTCATGTTCAGTACGTTATACAAGATAGTGATGCCAAGGATTATCATCCCACTAAAGCACAATATCTCAGGGATTAACAACTAGAAAAACACTATGAATTTTCAAAGAGAAAGTGGTTTAGTGATTCCCCATTCCTGCTGTACCAAAAAGATATTGGAGAACCCTTCTCTGAAGGTTTTCCATTTGGTGAAACCACTCTCTTTGACTTCGGTGAAGGAGGTTAAAAGCAGAACTTACAATCCATGATTTACAATCTTGGTTCTAGCAAGAATGGATCTAATGATAAAGGAGAATCCAAAGAGCAAAGTCATGGTAGGGATGTAGATAAGAAACAAGAGCATGATTGTGGCTACGATCATCCAAAAGAGGTTAGTAGGCACCATGATGGTGCTAGTCCTCCTTCCTCTTCACCTTCATCATCATCATCATCTTCTTCTTCTAACTTTGATCATAATCATAGGGAACGTAACCATGATGGAGGTGATTGATAGGATCAAAATAACCAAAGGGACCATCAGGCTAGCCAAGACCAAGGGTGTAGGCATTTAAGAGAGTTCCATTCTCATGATCAAAGGGGTAGTAGAGGGTATCGTAGGCACCAAAATCAAGGCCTTGATGAGCTTTTGCTTACTACCCAAAGTATGCTAAACATTGCAAAGGAAATACAAATTCCCATAAGGCATGTAAAGGATAGTCAAATCAAAAAGCTAAACATGAACAATATCCCTCAGTTCAAAGAGGGATATAACTGAGATATGCAAAATCATCTCCAAGCTTTCCAAGATGCATGTGCCTTGTAGACCATAGAAAATGAGTGGCAAAAGCTTAAGGTATTTCCAAGGACACTCATTAAAGAAGTAGAAAACTGGCACTGGTCCTTAGAATCAAAATCTATCAAATCATGGAGTGAAACGCTTGAATTGTTCAATGACAAATATCAAACATACTCTCGAGTGTCCAACTTGAGAAGGCAGATACAAGGATGGAAACAAGGGGCACATGAACCTTTGGATGCTACTATAGGCTTATACTATTCCTTAATGCATAGATTTCCTAGGCATGATTATTCTCAATTGGGCCAACTTTGCCACATTATAGACAGGCTTCAATCTGAAACGAGGAGAACCCTTGGAGTCTATGCCCAAGGGAAACTATCAAAATTAAGCACCTATTAGATCCAAAGATTAATTGAGCAAGTAGCTAAAGAGGAATGAGAATTAAGGAAACAAGAAAGTGTAGAAGAGTACCACAATCCTTCCATTTGCAAGAAGGAGGTTCAATTCAATGACAGTGAGGACGAATCATCACTTGATGAGGTGGTGAATAGGAAAACCTTGACACTTCAAAACTTTTAATCTAAAATTACAACTAAGGTTGATCAATTATGGGACTTCATGGATAGAAAATTTCAAGCTATCCTAGAAATTACTGAAGAGTATAAAGGACAAGGTAATGATCATGAGTGTAGGAGGTGCAAGGAAGCTGAACATGCCTATCAAAAAGGTAAGGGTAAGATTGCTACAATAGAGGGAGTTGTGGGAAGTGAATCAGATGATGAGGGTGGATGCAACATCTACCATTATGAACATCCTAAGGGATGTTATCATATTTTGTTTCACTTATAGAATTCTAGGACATATGCCTTCAATCCATGACTAGAACAAAGGCAAGCACCTACAAGATTATGTTATCCTCAAGGAAATTCTAGGAAATTCCACTAGCAATAATAATATTATCCAAGTGGAACTTTACTGCAATCATATGAGTAGTATCAACAGTGGTAGCAACCATAGTCATGGGCGTTAGCATCACCAAGGTAATAATACCCATACCAACAACTTGATTCATATGGGTATTACATTTAGCAACCCTTGTCTCCATGTGACTCTTTTAGTCACGTTTCTAATTTTCAACCTTACTACTATCCTCCTAATTATTATCAAACTCATTCTCCACATGCAAGAAAGGATACCACCTTTTATCCTTATCCTTCTTCTATTCCTGCACATGCTCCTCCACCCTTCACATAGCTACCACTTGCTCCATCTCTACAAGGTGAACTCCCACCTCAACTGTAACAATGCAACGCTACTAGGGTTGTTAATCTACAACCACTTTATCAACTGAGTGGTAAGAAAAGACCTTTTTTTTTGACCCAACAGTCCACCTAAGACCTCACATATATTTGCAATTGGTAATCCAATTCCTTCATCTCCCTTTGTATCAAATTCCTTCAAGTCCCCTTCAAACCAAATACTACCCAAGATCCATGATGTTATGCTTACTCATGATGTATCTTATTGGATTTGTGCTAGAAACCTTCCCAGAAAATTAGCTAGTCCTAGAATTCCTCTTATTTATTTGCAAATTACTAGAAATGAACCATGTAAGGATCTTCTTGATTTAGTTTCTAGTGTCAACCTGATTTCTCATGAGATGTATATTACATGGAACTTGCCTTCTCTAAAGAAGAGAAATATCATATTAGAATTAGCAGACTAATCCATCACTATTTCATTGGCACTAGTAGAAGACATTGTAACCACTATCTATGGATGGTCTTATCCTACTAATTTCCTAGTAATCAAGGTGAAGAACTACAAAGGGGACTTCCCAATCATCATGGGAAGGGCATGGCTAAGCACTGTTGATGAAGAAATGAGCATCTAAGATCTTTCCCTAGAAATATCTAAAGAAAATGCATTCAAGAAGATCAACAAGAAGTGAGTTCCATGCATTGCATACAATGATAAAGGGTGCAATTGTGTGTAAAAACTTTGGTTAATGAAACGAGCATCCATCTCTGCATGCAAGAAATGTGCACTAGAAACTAATATTCAAAGGTTTCTATATGTAGTAGCCATAAAACAAGAGGGCACCCAAATGGCAACCAATGATTCTAAAAGCAACACACTTTGCATGAAACCAACCGAGAGCCTGACATGCACATATGTCACAGGCATAGATGAACTAAACCAAGTTCACCACTAACTCTCCAATAATGCAAATGATGATACCTATTGGGGAGAGTTGGAAATTCCTAAATATTTCAAGTAAGAGCCCCTTGAATTACATATTCTACTAGCCAGCATGGAATATGTATTCTTAAAAAAAGGAAAGCCAGTAATAATCAATGCAAATCTTGTTTCAAAATAAAAATAGATGCTATTAAAAGTAGTTGACAATGGTTATTGGCCTTTAATTGATCATATCCTAAACTCACAAGGGTTGATCCTCAAATATGCTAGCATCGTATCTACACCAACATGGATGTGAAGCTAAAGAGATAACCACAAAGGTAATTGAATCCCAAACTAAAGAAAATTGTCAAGGAGAAAATTGAACAACTCCTCAAGGCATAGTTCATCTGTACCATTACGAATAGTGACACGGTTAGTTCACTTGTGATTGTGTCAAAGATAGGTGGCAAGTGCCAAATTTACATCGATTTTCAAGTACTAAATATGGCAACATTCAAGGACCATTTTCCATTGTCATTTGTTAATCATATGTTAGATACAATATTTGGGCATTACTACTATAATTTTCTAGATGGTTGTAGTGGTTATAACCAAATCCAAATTGCACTAGATAACTAAGCCAAAACAACATTCACAAGTCCCTAGGGAACTTTTGCATATAACAAGATGCCTTTTGGTCTATGCAATGCTTCTACTACTTTTCAATGCATGGTCCTAAGAATTTTTGAACAATAAATTTGTGGTGGTATGAAAGTCTTCATAGATGACTTCTCCACCTATGGAGCTACATTTGAGCAAGCCTTAGATCACCTTAAGTAGGTGCTAAACCAATGTGTTGAAACAAACTTGCAACTCAATTGGTAAAAGAGTTATCTAATGGTCCAAGAGGGCATTTTGTTGGGGCACATAATATCACATGTAGAAATTGAGGTTAATCCCAAAAAAATAAGGGTCATCCAAGGAATCACCCATCAACCAGAAATCATTAAAGATGTTTGGTCATTCCTTGGACATACTAGCTACTAGTGGCAATTCATAGATAATTTCTCTAAGATCACAAAACTATTGGTTGAGTTGACAAAGAAAGATGCTCTATTTATCTAGATCACAAAATGTGAAAAAGCATTCCAAGAACTGAAGGAGAAACTTGAAGAAACTCCAATTCTAAAGGCACTTAACTGGTCCAAACCGTCTCATGTTATGATGGATGCATCATATTATGCCTTGGGAGATGTGCTTCCAAAGATGGACAACAAGAAACATCCATATTACATCCACTATGCAAGTCAAAGAATTATGAATGCATAATTAAACTACACCACAATAGAAAAATAATTTATGGCAATGGTGTTTGCTCTAGAGAAGTTTAGGCATTATGTGCTTGGATACAATGTGTTTGTGCACATGGACTATAATGCCATTTTCTTCTTGATAAACAAGTCAACGATGAATCCCCAGGTTATATGTTGGCTAGTGATCTTACAAGAATTCAATCTTATGATGGTAGATTGAAAAGGAACTAAGAATGTGATCACTGATCACTTGTCTTAGTTACGATGGGACAACAAAGAGGAAGAAAGACCATTATCTGATCTATTTTCTAATGAACTCCTATTTGCTGGGGCTATAACTAAATAATTGCCCACTAAACCTAAATGGTATGATGGCATTCTCACATAATAGATGCCATAAGGGTTAGACAACTAGAAAAAATAATAGTTTCTTCACTAGGTATAACACTTCATGGAGATCAATGGACACCTCCACAAGGTGTGCACCGATGGCCTCGTTCATTGTTGTGTCCTTGATACTAATCAACTACACATTCTCTAAGATGCTCATGAAGGTCCTTATGGGGGAGACTATGTTGGGAGATGCACGACTACTAAAATCTTGATGGTAGAATATTAGTGGCCAACAATCTTCAAGGATGCTTATCAATATTTCCACTCTTGTGAACATTGCCAGCAAGATGGTGGAATAACTACTTGAATGCAGGGACCTCAATAATGGATCTAACCACTGGAACCCTTCAACATCTAGGGCATTGATTTCATGGGTTTCATCATGCCCATGTCAAATGGAAAGGAATACATCATAGTTGCTATTAACTATTGTATGAAATGGGCAGAGGTAGCAACCGTCACCAAATATACATCTTCTACTACTACTTGGTTTGTACAACAAAATGTTGTAAATAGCTTTGGTATGCCATGTGCATTAATTTCTAATAATGGAACTCACTTTACAAGCACTACCTTTTTGAAGCTTATGCAATGCTTGGGGGTTGAACATAAACTAACAACACCCTACCATCCCTAAGTCAATAGTCAAGCTAAGGTTACTAATAGGGAAATCACAAAAATTCTAACAAGAACTATTAGCAAATATAGGAAGCATTAGAGCATAAAACTCAATGATGCCCTTTGGGCCTACTGCTCAACATGGAAACTTCCTATAGGCTATTCTCCCTATGAGCTAGTGTATAGCAATTACCAACACTTTCTCTTCAATCTAAGCTTTGTACACTTTCAATAGCCTATGACCTTGACCTTGACTTAAGTCTAGTAAAAAAAGAAAGATTAATAAATATAAACTTGCTAGATGAAAACTGATTGGTTTCCGTATCATCTAATGAGATGTACAAGGCACTTAACAAAAAGCACCATCACATTAAAATCAAGAAAGTCAAATATCAACTGGAAGATAAGGTCCTCTACTAGAACCCCACACACGTACCTCAACAAACTAAGTTCTAAATGTTGTGGGAAGGACCTTATATAATTTATGAAACATTTCTTTCTGGGATGATGATGATCTACAAACCTAAGAGCCTAGATAAGAAATAGCTAGTTAACATACAACAAGTCAAACCTTTCCATGAGCATAAACTAGGTAATACAACAAATGCCTCATTGGATGGACAACCACACTCAATATTTTGAATCTCCTCCTTTCAACTTAGTCATGGGGGAGATGGCCATCCATGCTAACCATATAAGTAGCTTCTCAGTTTTTTGTTTTTTTTTTGTTTTACACATTTTTTTCTACACTTTATTATTTTTCACAACTTTTTGTTTTACACATTCTTTGTCTTACAACCTTTTGTTTTACATTAATAATTTTTCAAAGTTTTTGTTTTAAAACATCATTAGTATGTTTTATTTTTATTAAATATCTTACAATTTCTTGTATATTTTCCTTTATTTGGATGTGATGTCCTTATTATGTTTTAATAATAACATGTCATATTGCCAACTAGGTACTATGTGTTTGATTGGTGTGTGTATGTGCTATCCAGTTATTTGATTATTGGTGTCTAGATTCTAGCTTTGAATTTTATTGCTAATAACTTTGACATGGTTTCTTTTTCATGCAACAAGAAGTGAGTCCACAACATCCATAAGCTCTATGGTTTTCCTTGTTCTAGAAATGTGCAGTCCCTTTTTCATTAATGAAACTTTAATGACCTCATGACCTTAGTAGTTTCTGGAATTGGAAAGGATTCAAAGGTTTGAACAAGGTGTGACTTCAAGGAGATTTGGTATTCTTTGTACCTTTCTACTTACTTAGGTGCATGTGTGTTTTCATGGATTTCCTACTATTCTATGTCAACCAATAATAGGAAGTTGAATAAGTCTTTTCAAGGTGTGGTTCCCATCATAAGAAAAATGATGGAAGTTCAAAGCACATCCCTTAGACAGGATAAAAATGCTACAAGATCTAGTTATGGGATAATAAAAAGATGTTACCCATGCCTGAAGGTCCCCTCTAACTAAAGGCCCTTCTTCACTTCCTACTTCTCTTTTCTTCTTTAATAAGAAATGGTGATTATTCTATGTGAGCACTCTTGTATCTCAAGGGGGTGGACTAGTCTTAGAATGGCAATGCAATGTCACTGAATGTGGCTGGTTTTGGTATGGACTAAGGATGGATTTTATCAAGTCATTTAAACACAACATTCACAAGGGACTTCATGTGACCTTAGTTGGGAACTCCATTCCACTCTCTCTCTCTCATCCACCTATGTTATCTATGTCTCACCTCACTGCTGATTTCATGTTCTTGTTTGATGTCCTAGTTTGATGTGTCAAATTTCTTAGGTATTTTCTTCTAGGTTTTTGTCTTCAACTCTCCATAACCATTAATCATCCATGGGGCCCATGGACTCCTTGGTTTGAAGTTATGCAAGGGCAATAAAAGGCATGTGCCTACTTTGGGGAGGACCCACTTGCATATCTTTTGGTTGGACTAGTTAACATCTTTACCCTTAGACATTCTTATAATCAAACCCCTTTTGCATGCCTCATTAATGACATCCAATTGTGCACTCCTTCACAATGTTTTTCAATGAAATTTCCTTTTTATTATTGTGAATTCTTAATGCTCTTCAAGTATTTCATTATGTTTGACCTTTTTTTGAATTTAGTGGACTGCTTATCCATTTTACCCTATTTGTTAGTCTTCCTGCTAACACTACTAAAGAACTCAATTCATCATAATCACAACCTAGCCAAGTGTAACCATCCATAAGACAAGGTACTTAAAAACTATATGTTACACATTGCACACTAATCTACAATTTTATTGTGATTATAGTGGGAAGCGTGGACCAGAAGTGGGATTTCCTTCACCAAGGAAGAAGAAACAACACCATGTGATGAGGATCATTCATGATGATTAGATCTTCTCTCTCACTCTTCAACTGCCAAGAGAAGTTGGATGTCAATTTTTTCTAGGGTCTTCCATTCTATTGTCATGAACACCCAATTTTGTAAAAGATTATAATTTGTACACTTAGGGACTTAGAGTCTATTTGTTCCATCTAAGTCAGTCTGTATGTTAGTCAATAATCCCATACATTCCTTATGAGTGACAAGGTACCCTACACTCAACCATATAAATACGAGCATTTCATGCACGATTCGGTCGAACTCCGTAGATGGGCTAGTTCTGTTATCTAGATAGTTATTCGTAGATCACAGTTCGCTGTCTTCCCACATGGACTAGTATTAGCTTTTTCACGTATGGTTTAGTCTAGAGTGAGTTGTATGATGTGTTCCTATACTAATGCTACTCTTGGGGCTAATGGAAAATAATATCAACTAAACTAGGAGCGAGAGAGAGAGAATCTAAGCTAGCCTAAGTGTGATGAGCATCTGTTCCTTAATTATCCGTACACATCTTAAACCTCACGCATGACTATCACTGGGATTACCAAGCTCATGGCCTAAGTATGCTACTAGGTTACCAAGTAGTCACACTTAAATGCTTGTGATTAAGTCGTACTCATTCCGCGTTACTAGGAGATAAAGGTATATAGATATTAACTATGCAAGGAGTGAATAACAATAATAATTAAATAATTAAGCTAAGTGGATGCTGCAATGATGAAGTAATCTCGATCTTTATTTCCAATCATGTGCGTATCCAAGTACGTCACACTCGAATAAGGATGCCATACAATTACAATCATCACACTACGAGCATGCACTGGGAGAAAGGGTTGAGAGGAAAAACTAATGTACTAAAAACTGTTGAAAACTTAAAGTTCCTAAAAGCTCAAAAAACTGCCTACTAGTACTGCCTACCTCTTATTTATAGATGAGAAGATAGGCTATGATATCGTGTCTAGGCTATGATATTGCATACATGATATCATATATGTGATATCATGGTTGCGATATTGCAACCAACAAATTCATGACTCAACATACCCCCATGACTAAATGAAAACTCATCCTCGAGTTAAAGTGAGAACAAGCTCTATTGATTACATAGTGGATAGGTATGGGATTATTGACTGATGCGAATGGATTCATGTTGTAGTGTGGAATCAAAATAAAATTGAGACACAACATAAAGAATGTGAAAGAATAACTAAAAAATTGATGAAACTCATCTAGTTCCTGGTGGCAGTGGATCCTCCATGGGTGCCTTTCCCTTGTCTTGTGCTCTATGTCTTGGGGCTTGACGGTGTTGAAGTATGGCCTGGAATGTATCCTCTTCGGTTCGTGGAGCTTGTGCCATCCATGCCAATGTTTTCGATGTTTAATGGAGTTAGCACCTCCCATGCGTAGGGTAGTTGTGGAAACATTCTATTTGCTTTAATGTACTAGGCTACAAACACCCATCGTTCCTCCTCATAAGCTCTGGATTTATCTTTGTATTCTTGAAAATCTACAAGCCATCGAGTCAAGTCTATTGCGACACCTTTTTTCCCTTGGTAACTTGTTTTAACCACCTTGAGTTTAGAATTTTCAACCTCTAATTTTTGCAATATCTTCTTGCGTTCTACAAATTCTATTTCATATTTGATGTAGGTGGTGACTACCTGTTGCTTGAGCTCTGTTCTCAAGTATCCTACTATTAACATGGTAAGGTTTCCATATCATAGGTTCGCCAGCTCCATGTATTTCATAAGGTCCTAGATCTGCAAGTCCTAGTTCTTAACTTTCACTTGGTGGGAAAATGCATATGTGTCCAATAATGTGTTGAGCACTAAGAGCATTGATGTGGGCCTTGGCCATATCGATCTCCTTCTAGATGATCTATTTATACATATGCACCTGGTCCCGAAAGTGCTCCTTTAGCTTTTCACGCCGTTTAGCCTCGTTCTATCATGCACTTATTTCAATAGCCATCTTCTGATGGATGGCACGTACCTCCTCCATCGAGAGGGTTCAATTTTCCCTATCTAAATGGTCCATGTCTTGGTTAACCCTGATGAGTTTTTCTTGCAATTGATGAAAATTTTCTTCAAGAATATTCTTTTGCTTCTCCACAGAGGTCAATCACAGGGTGTCAACACCAAGCTACTTTTTTTCCTCTTGTAAGGCCTAGAGTGCCTTGGTATATGTGTAAATTTGCGCTTGTGCCATAGAGGCATCTCAAATAGCCTTCTCTTTTTCTTTTGCCACCTTCTTATTCTCCGTCAATAGTTTGGTCAGTTGCTCAGTTTTGAAAGTGTCCATATGGTCTGCAAGAACAAATTGAGAAGGATCCCACTATGCTACTTGTAGGGTCATAAGCCTTTCTTGCAATCTGTGCACCTCTGCTTCTGCCTACTCAGGCCTCATCTCTATCAAGACCAGCTTTCCTTTGGTAGAGATGAGGTCTGATTGGATTGCTATAACATCCTATGGGATGTCAAACAAGGATGTCATTACTTGTCCTATTTGTAGCAATCGATCAAGTACATCCTCATGTTTTGCAGGAGTCATTGAGGTTTTGGCCAAAGTTTGAGCATCCCGTGCTCTTGTAAGATTTACCGGTGGCACAACAGGTAAATTAAATAATTCTTTAATGTGGTCTACGACCACTTCTATGGCTCCTACTGCATCCTAGTGCTGCATGACCACCATCGTGGCCCCTTCACCAATTTCTCATGTCACTTGAAAGGATGCAATGTTCCCTGAGATCTATTGTGACCAAGTGCTCTCCCCTCCTCCTGTATGGATGGACACTTCACCCCTTGTGTGATCCAAAGAAACCATGGGCTATATGGCATCATTGATGAAGCGGAAGAGATTTGCATTATCATAACTTCCCCAACTAACTGTCTCAACGATGGTCATCAGATGGCTCATTGATGATCTGTAATCTTGCGACAGTGGTGGTTGATCTTGCTGGCTCGTGCTAGGCCCTGCTCCTTGTTGTTGGCTAGGTCCCATGCTTAGAAGTTGGCTAGGTCCTACAAGTTGAGTTACAGTTGGCCTTGCTGTCTATTCTTTTTCTTGTTTAGGTCCCAACATCTCACCAACGATTTTCCTTGTAGCTAGTGGCTTTAGCAGTTTGGCATATGAAGCATTTTGGGCTTTTCAAAGGACATCATTGGTGTATCCTCTAATACCAGCATGTCTGCACAGCTTCCTGATAAGACAAGGGAAGGGCAACGTAAGTGTCCCTATTTTGTTGAAATTCTTTTTAAGCCCTTTGTGGGGAAGAGGTGATAAGTCCCTATTTTGAAATAGATCGTCTCTTTTGTCGGAAACTCTCCAAACATCTTATCCTCCTTGCCATATGTCCTTTCCAAACAAACTTGTCATGCATCAGGGTCTAAGTAGGTCGACAACTAAGCAACCTTTGGTCCTATATTTGGAAGGTTTAATAATTTCAAAATGGCCTGAACAGATAAATCCATAGTCACACCACAAATGTTAACCGTGGTGCCTTATTCTTTATTGTGCCAAAATTGGTACGTTTTCCCTAAGTACGAAGCACCACTTTTAGAGAGGATAGGCCATAATAGGGATACTTTGAGGTGATCCCCTAATAGCCTCCATAGAAAACTCTTCAAAAGATCCCAAAGTTTAATTCCACAATCACTACAGTGAATATGGACCTTTCATGGATGGCCTGAATACAATCCTGGGGCAACATGAGATGTTGTTTCTATTTAGGTGCTGCGGTAGCTCCTCCTTTTTTCTGCCTTGATTGTATAGTAGCAAGGTCCTCTTGGTGGACGCTAAATGATTATTCCTCCTACTCTACATGCTCTCTAGTAGGAAATTGTCCTTCACCTCTCCTAGGTCATTTTCTCCCACCTTAGACAAGACCTTCCTGTTGTCCACGTTTTGCGACCATCTGCAATCACACGAGGCCCATCATTAATAAGGTTGTTACCAAAGTTAGGTTATACCTTACTACTTGCCTTAATGAATTTTTTTATCTTCGTGTGATGTTTCCCAAAAGATTATAATATTAATCCTCTTTGCTTAGGTAGTTTCCAAATCTAGTTTCCCGGTATAACTAAGGGGATGAAATTATTTTTTGCCACATTTATCCTTAATGTTATAACTAATTACCCTTGATAATGTCCTTTGGGTGATGAAAAAGTCCAAAAATGTTATGCACTATATGGTGTGTGCCCCTCCCCCATGACTAAGCTGAACACTTCGGGTTCAAGTAGGTTCAGACAGAATGAAAATTGGACGACCAGCAAGCGAGTTATGGCTATGAAAGCAAAGGATGCGCAATCGCAAGTTGTAAAGAGAAAGTTGAAAAACTTCCCCTGCATGAATAGTTGAAAATGATGGTCAATAGCACGAGGGGGTCACGTATATATAGTTTTGTGGGATCACAACTGATGCGATATCGCATCCTATCAATGTTAAGGCACAATGGAATATACCAAATTTTATGATTTTTTGGAGTTAACGATGTAAACTAAGGACACATGGACAAGTGTTAAAGGGTTCCAAGGTAATTTAACTAGTTCTGAAGGAACGAATAATTATGATGGTGTGGAATGTATCAATAAGGGCCTCAGGTGGTAAGAAAGAGAAAAAGACTATGTGATGGTTCATAAGAACATTTGAATCAGAGGGATAGTAATAAGGGAAAGAACATCGTTGAAAATATGTTAAGGGTAATAGATGGTGTGTGGAAGATGTGTTATGAGTGCAAATTACAAAAATTATGCAAGTGGATCCTCCCCAAAGTAGGTTTCAACCTATAAGGCCCTTGCATAACCACAGTTAAAAGTGTCTGTGGGCACTTGAAGGGTTAAATGTAATCCACACTAGTTCCACAAAGTACACACATGTAAGTATCACCAGAATGAGGTAGAAATGCTATGCTACACAAGACACGAGTTACAACTCCATGAACAGTGAGATGAGACGGGGTATAGAGGGGATTCTAGAGATGGGAACATGAAGTAACTAACCTAGGGCACAATGAATCCTACGTGTAAAGCATGATTAACGTTTCATTAACCCATTGTTCCAAGACCAGGACCAAGTATATTCCTCTAATCAGTGACACCACATTATTTCATCCCATGATGAGCGACTATGAGAGTACCATAACAACAAGAAGTACGATCACTTGACATTTTGTTCAAGGGAGGAGTGATTTTTGCTTTATGGCACTTTCTTTGTTTTTTTTTCGATTTCTGAAGCCAAAGAAGTCTCCAACCTTTAGGCATGGGTGCATGTCTTTCCAATGGGACCCCCTAGAACAGCATTGGATTTTTGAGTGCCTTTTGGTGACTCTTACTCCCATTTTGCGTTAGATCTACAAAGATCTTAGTATAACTACGTTGCGTGTCAGCTATCACAGCTGTCACCAAAGAGAATCTGCAAATCCCCTTGATGTCACACCCTAATCATTCCCTCTTGGTCCATCCTTCTTCATTCTAGGTACAATGAGCTCAAAATTAATTTTAAGTTTTAAGAATGTCAAGAATATCACTATACCCTTGAATAGAACCTCTTAATTGTAGAATGGATGAGTGGGTATACTGGGCTCACTATCCAAATAATTGATTACTCGAGACTTGATAACATAGAACACACCTCAACCAACAAGCCACATGAGTTTTTTATTTTTAGGTGAGATTACTTACAAAAAGATAAAAAGATAATAAGGTAAAAAGGTAACACAAACGAAATTGAAAAACTGGAAAACAAAAAATTGTAAAATTAAAGAAAATGAAAAATATCTATTAATCCTGCTTGTTATTAGAATGGGGTATATCCCCCATAACTAAACGGTTGAGCATGGTGAGGATTAATAAATGGAAGATGAGGATCCTTGCATGTTGGAAATATCAAAACTTTGTCATACTTACCCCATTTGGGTTCACACACCTGATTATAGTAAGCATAGTGGGGAAATTTATAAGATGTGATTCCTGAATAAAGAGTTGACCCACTATGATACTTGAGACCATAAGATGGCATGCAAGGATTGAGATTTCATCCCCCATGGCTATATTCATTGGGCCGTATGGTTGTTGGAGTGTTAATTAGTGGCCCTAATGAAGTGACACGAGGTGTTGGGTTCAAAGAGAAGGATGCACCACAGTGTTGGACTTGTGCTGAGTTGGAGAATGTAGTGGCCTTGGAATTGTATTGTCCCTTCCTATGGTCATGCCTAAAGAAGGGACACCTTTGATGTTGAGGAGGTCTCTCACTGCTATTGGCAATAGTAGCACAAGTAATGTTCATGGGTTGTTGCTATGGTGCAGACACTTCAGGAATAGTTGGTGGCGATGTAGAAGGAGGAAAGGATGAGAATGTTGAAATCTAGGAGAAATGTGAGGTACACAAGGTGATGATTGTGTTAAGGACATGGGCTGATAGTACTGAGGAGAAGAATAATGCAGCGAGATAGAGTATGTTGACCCTGTTGGTGAAACAGGATGTTGAACTAGATAAGCATTTAGATTTGGATGATACGAAGGGTGTCTCTAGTTTAGGGGTGGTTTCACCCACGATTGGGATTGTTGCCACTGTGATCGAACACAGTATCTCTGTATGAACTCTAGATGTAATGTGATTTCCCAATGCTCATATAAATGTAAAAAGATTGGGAATTGGCCCTTGGGGTGATCGTACATGCAAATGTTGCATTCATATGTATGATTGACTGTTGAGCTCTTATCTTCCTCATCCCTTCTTTCCGATTGTCTAATGATATTTTTTCCTGCTTCTCATGTTGTTAAAACTCTATCTCCAATAATATTAATATATTCTCCACAGTTTTCATGCATCTATTCCATCATCTTATTAATCTTTGCCTCGATTTCATCTAATGGTTGTTGTACTAACAAAGATGGTTCTTCCTCCTTAAAATGGGTTGATTTCTCCTTTTGATGATTATGGACCTTTTTTAAGTTGAGATTTTGGTCCCGTTGAAGTTTTTCAACACTCTCTCATCTAGCCATTTCTCCTTCTTCTTTTGCTACCCACTTAATAAGATCTTGGAATTGATGGGTTAGTAGTTCATATAGTTGACCTTGGGCATACATTCCTAGGGTCTCTCTTGTTTCATCACGAAGCCTATCAATTATATGGTACATTAGCCTTTCCTCGAAGAACTCATGGCCTGGACAATTGCCATGTCCAATTGTTCATGTTGTGCTTGTTTCCAGTCTAGGATTTGTTTCCTGAAGGCTGATACTCTTGCGTAGGTTTGATATCTTTCACTAAAGAGTTCTACCATTGTTGGCCAACATCATATTGAATTTGGTTTTAACAATCTATACCATACTTTTTCTTGGCCAAAGAGTGTCATAGGAAAGAGCTTGAGTCTTTTCCAATCATTATCAATGTTGTTCCATGCACAGGCATCATAGAAGGCTTGTAAATGTTGTTGCAGATCTAAGTCATAGCCTCCTAAGAAATTGGAAAAAAATTTTAAATTGAGCCTGGGTAGGAAAATCTCTTTATGATGAGTACGAGAGATTTGAACAACCTCTTGTATTTGCGTTAGGCTTGTGGTGGCTAGTAGGGGTTCATCGTCATCTAGTAAGTTATGCTTTCGTGTGTTGGGACGATGCTGCCTTCGTTTATGTTTATAAGAAACCCCCACTTCAGATTGCGTACTCCAACCCTCATTGTCATATAATTCGTTAGTTCTCCAATGAATTGCCTCACTAGATGTGGCATTATCGTAGTCTTGTAGGAGAGGCATGGTTGTGAAATTGTGTGTAAATTTGTATGTGAATTTTTGTGATTATTTCTTCCTAAAAGATATATCATTAGTTCTTATACAACGACCTTGTATGATATAACTAATCTAGATAACTAGCACCATCCCTGG
>MNCI01034517.1:122527-150764 GCA_015680685.1 Gnetum montanum | reverse complement strand
AATGCATCTCCAAAAGCCACCACCATTCTGACGAAACAAAGGAGAAAATGGAAATTGAGAAGAGCCTTAGTTAGAGGGAACACTTTGCTTCCATAACTAGTGCTTGTAGCCCAAATTTATTTCGTCTAAGGGGTGTGCTTTGAATCCTCACTTTGGTTTTTTTTTTCGCTTTTGTGTTTTTATATTTGTATGCGTGGGGACCACACCATGTAAAGACTTCTTATTTTTATTATCTCAGCTTCCGAAGAATGGGTAACATCGGAACGGTAGAAAACTCAAGAAGAAAACATCCAAGCACCCAAGCGAATGGCCAACACAAATGCATCAAGTTCCCTTGAAGTCACACCCATTTCAAACCTTGAGTCCTTCCTTAGTTTGAGAAGTACCCAGTCATCGATTCGTTAAAGTTCTTATTAGAAAGGGGACTGTACATTTCCAAGCCAAGAGGAACCATAGACTTTGATGGATGGATAGATGAAGTGGACTCATTGCCTGCCATATCAAAAGAACATACCTTAGTGTCAACATTGTAACTTAAAGGTAAAAACCAAACATTAGCAATTAATGAAAAATAATCATACCATCAGCCTAAACACTTATTGGGTGGCGAACTTACATGGTCGATGGCGCACACACACACACACACACAAAAATGGAAAAGTACAACAATGGTGTAAAACAAAAACAAGAAAATTTAAAGAAATTTGTGAAATAAAATAGAAAAAGTTAAAGAAATTTGTAAAACAAAAACAGAAAAAGTTAAAAAAATTTGTAAAACAAAAATGTGTAAAACAAAAACTTAAAAAGAACTAAGGGCCCCATATGATTAGCATAGGTGGCCATCTCTCCCATGACTGAGTTGTAAGGGAGAGATCCAAAATAGTGAGCACTTGTTTGAATTTCTTAGAAGTGCCCAACTTCTCCCTACTGATGTTCTTAAGTTGAGGGGTGGAAGTTGGCGACGCTCACATTCCAATGTGTCTATGCCACAGTTGTTGGCATGAGTTGTCTCCTCAGTTCATTCCATGCATATTCGGTTGCTTTTCCTAGTAGCTGTCACCATGGGGTGTCTACTACAGGTTGTGTGGTTGCTACATACAAGCATCTTTGTTTCTCACTTTCAAGGGCACACCTCTCACATGGAGACATTTCCTCTATGTCATCACTCGATAAATCACTGTATGCAATGCATGGAATCTTCTTCTTTTCAATCTTTCCATAAATGTTCATCTTAGAAATTTGTAAGGAAAGATCACGGATTCATAGGTACGCATCTACGATACTTAGCCATGGCCTTCCCATTATAATGGGGAAGCCCCCTTCGTTGTTAACTTCAATCACTAGGAAATTGGCTAGGTATGACCATCCACACACAGTGGTGATAATGTCCTCCACCAATCCTAAGGGAATAGTGATGGATTGGTCAGCCAGCTCCAGTTGTATGTTACTCTTCTTAAGTTGGGACAGGTTCAAGGCTTGATACATTTTTCTTGAAATTAGATTGACTTCAGAACCTAAGTCTAGAAGAGCTCGATGTGGTGCATTTCCGATGATTTGTAAATGAATTAAGGGGCTCCCAGGGTCAGATAGTCTCCTGGGAATGTGGCCCACCTTTATCCAGTCAGTTACGGTATGTGTCAACATAACCATTTGCGTACTTAGTTGTTGGACTGAAGGGTTCTCTGAAGTGTTAGTTGTTAGAGACTTATACATATACTCAGTTGCTTGTTATTGCGAGAGTTTGTCTAGGCTCCTAGTTCTAAAGAAGGGTCTCTTCTTTGTACAATTGTCAGAACCAGCACCAGGTTGGATATTTACATGCTGAATATTTATAGCTCTCGTGATGTTACGTTGCTGCGGTTGAGTAGGTAATTTCCCCTGCATTGTTGGAATAGGTTGTATGGGAACTATAGGTGGAATAGGTGCAAGTGGAGTTAGAGGATGGAATGCATGTGAGATATCTCCTGAAGGAGAAGGAGTCCTCTTGAAGTACTCCCGAACTTGGTAGTGATGTTGCGGAGTAGTGTGACCTGTAGAGTCACCTAGAGAAACTGGTTGCTGCACATAATAACCATAAGGATCGGGTTGCCAGTAAGGGTACTGATGTGTTGGCGGTGGCATCCCCCATGACTGTGGGTATTGCCACTGCTGATGTTGTCCAATGGGCTAGGGAGGCATTCCACTTGGGTAATACGTTAGTGGTTGGTGGAATTGCCTTGGGTTACCTTGTGGATAAGGTAACCTTCGGGGTGTTTACTGTTGATTAAGTCTTGGGTTTAGCACATACACCCCAGACTCCTGCAGATGTGAGATAATTGGGCAACATCCCTTGGGATGGTCATAGTAGCAGACCTCACATCCACTATCATTGTCTGTATTAGAGTTTACAGCCTCATCGGAGATAGGAATTTTCCCCTTACCCTTGTTATGTGCAGGGCTTAGATTTCTCTGTTTTGTTTTACCTTTGTCACTACTTTGTTCTACCTTAGACTCTTCTACAATTTTCAAGACTGTTTCTATTCTTGAGTCTAAGGAATCCCACATTTGGTCTACCTTAGTCGATACCTCGATTGTTAACTTTTGGATCGGCACAGTTTTCTAGTTCACTAACTCTTTGAGTGGTGACTCATCCTCCTCATCACAAAATTTCACTCCCTTTTTATGAAGGGAGGGATCATGGTTGTATTCTTCTACACTTTCCCTCTTACGTAGCTTACCCTCTTCTTGCATTACTTGTTCTAACAAACTTTCAACTTCATGGGCTCTAAGTTGGGAAAGTCTCCCTTGGGCGTAAGTCCCAAGAGTTCTTCTCGTGTCATTCCTTAGCCCATCCACGATGTGGAAAAGTTGATTCCACTTAGCATACCCATGGCCTGGGCAACGATGTAGCAATGTATAGTAGCAGGCCATGGCAGCATCCAAGGGTTCGTAAGCACCTTGTTTCTAGCCTTGGATCTGCTTACACAAATTGGACACTTTGGAGTACATCTGATATTTGTTGTTGAATAGTTCAACCATCATACTCCACCTCCTAATGGTCTTCGGTTCTAAGGACTGGTACTAGTTCTTTGCTTCTTTGGTGAGTGTCTTTGGGAACAACTTAAGCTTTTGCCACTTATTATCTATGTTCTGCAAGGCACAGGCATCGTGGAATGCCTGTAAATGATGTTAAGGATCAACGTTGTATCCTCCTTCAAAATGTGGGATATTATTTATGTCCAAATGCTTGATCTTGCTATCTTTTAAATGCCTTGTAGGAATCCTAACTACCTCTGTAATGTCTAGCATGCTTTGGGTTGTGAGTAGGGGTTCATCATGATCGTCTCTATTATGATGTCTATGATGTCTGTGTGGTGGTTCCCTACTCTCCCTACGTCCTTGGCCTTGTCCTAACTCCTCTCAACCTTCTTGTCAAGGTCTTTCATCTCCCTTACTTCTACCCTCACCGTTATGCTCACAATGGCTGCACCCGAATGTGGAAGGAGAGTGTGAATGGTGAGAGGAAGGAGAAGAGGAAGGGGAGCCATCATCACAGCGATGTTTCTTACTTTCTCTTCAGCTGCTTCAACCTCAATCATTATAATGATCTAAGTGTCCATCCTTAGTGTGAGTGGTTGCTCCTTCCGTGAACAGTTGGTGTTCATGAGGATCAGAGCCCAAAGTATGTACAGTTGAATGAAGGCTCTGATGCCTAACCTCTTCATCATTATGAAGAGGGGGAACATCATTTGCTAAGGAACCCATTATGAGGGGTTTCGCGTCTCCTATTTCACTAAGGACATGTGGGACCTTGCCCTTCAACAATGTGTGTTGGCTCTCCTACCTTAAGTCCCTTCTACATTGAGCGTTTGTGGGATGATAATCCCTCATATCAAAGCTTTCAGCAATGTATTCACCAAATAATTCAGTCATGCTTATCTGTGCCAAGGCATGGAAAAGCATGTTAGAGATTGATCTATCCGGGGGTAACACGATGTTACCTTGTAGGTCTCTCCATCTCAGTTGTTCGTCCTAATGGAGGATAAAAGTAAAGTTTGGAATATACTCATCAGGATGAGTATAAACTATCTTATACTGTTGAGGACTTGGCTGGTTTAGGTTATGTGTTGTATGTTGCTGACTGTCTTCAATGTTAGTCCTAAGTGAGTTAACTTTTTGAGAAGAAGTCATTTTTATTGGTGTGTTCTTCACCGTTATATAAGTTCTTATTTAACTAATTAACTCAAAGATTTGTTAAGGCTCACAATGATGTGAAAGATTTCCTAATATTCTAATTGGCGTACAAACACTTAGTCCCCAGCAACGGCGCCAATGATGAGTGGTGGGTATCCCTACACTCAACCATACGAAACGAGCATAACACACGTGATCTGGTCGAACTCCGTAGACTAAATGCCTAAACGCCACAAGGAACACTTGGGGTTAATTAATCATTATCTTCCTAGACTTACTTGTTATTGTCATGGTGTATGGTTAAGTAAGTCTGAGGTATATGATTTTTTTGGTATTTTTTGGTTTTTCTCCTATGCTAAGAAGTGAAGGGTTGAGAGGCTAAAACTAACTCTAACTACAGCACTAAGTCCTAGCGTCAGCATCTGTTCCCACTTTTCATACACACCCTAAACTGTGCAACTGTGGCTACCAAACGCTAATCGTTATTGGGATCACCACACGTAATGCACATGCTTGAACCGGTCATACTAAGGCACTTAACTAACCTTAGTGTGATAAGCATTCATTCCTTGGCTAACCGTACACATCCTTGGATGCTCGTAACCAAGTCGTACTTATCCTATGTTCTAGGAGTTTAGGGTGAGAGAGTCTAATCGCAATGAGTAGCCGATTCCTTGATTAGCCGTACACATTCGTCAATGCTCGTAATCAAGTCGTACTCATGCCGTGCTAACAACATGTAATAAATAACAAATAATAAAACCTATCCATGCACTGCAAGGATTATAAACAAAGCTCATCTTTATTACCGTACACAACTTGCGTTCAGGTACAAAGCTGCTCGAATAAAGATCCGTTCACTTGGGGACTCCTACTGCAGGCACATGGAAATTATTCTATCTCTAGAGTGATCAATCTGCCAGAGCTTCACTACTTTATGCCTAGGATTTCGAACAAGGGGAGTGCCGCCTCTTATTTATAGATATGGAGGTGGACTGCAATATCACGTACTCGATATTGCAGGGGACGACGTGATATTGTGTACACAATATCACATGGGATGCGACATTGCAGCTCATGGGATATCGTGTCCCATCAAATTCCATTTCAATATTTAATTCGAATAGTAACTAAGAGATAATGAGCTTCAACATCTAGTTTATTAGATCTAATGTGGTGTAAATAAAATTGTCTTTTGCCTTCTACATAGACCACATCTCCATTAAAACATTTTGTCTAACTAGTTGGTGAATATTCTTAGGATTTTGTTGCACATCCTCCTAAAAGATATTCCATTTTCTCAACCCCTGCATTCCCTAAAAATACTAACTACGCTCTCATGAATCCTTAAGAACTACTTTGGAAAACTTGTCTTGCCTTGAGATATTGGGTATGTAATAAACCACATTCACATAATGATATTGAGTAAGATGTTTGCATCTTTAACTTTAACTCATTGAGAAGAAAAGTTTTTCAATCTTTCAATATCTTTTCAAAGTTTAGGACTAAGTCTAGATACCCAAATAACTAATTCATACAATATAATAGGATAGTAGATGATGGTATGAAAAATTTATTGTTTTGACCTTCAAAGCCTAGAGTTATAAATCCTTGCACTTGTTTTTAAAAGTATATAGAGCCTTGAAACCTCCTCCTAATTTTTTTATGCACTTCCCCAACATGTAATTGTCCATATAAATGAAACCTAAATATTTAGAAGATTCTACTCTTTGCACATTAGTGCCTCTAAAATGGAAGTTGCAAGAGGTATTTCTTGTACCCCAGATCATCAATTTAGTTTTATCTTCATTCACTTAAAGACCAAATGAATGAAAATGATTTTCTAAAATTTACAATCTCTTTTGCATACCTTCTACAGTATTGGAGATCAATGTAGCATCATCTATGTATAAAAGAAGATTCACTACTTTATATCCAATTTTAATAGCATAACTATTTTTCTAGTTGCATACCTATTCATGCAATTCATCAATAAAGATACTAAAGAGAGTTGGAGAAACTAGACAACCTTGCTTAACTCTAATTTTGCTCTAGAATTGAAATTTTTCTCTAAACTAATGTCTGTAATTTTAATAATCGCTTCCTCATATAATCTTTGAGTTGATACAATCAAATCCAAAGGAATGCCAAATTTATACAAGCATAACTATAATATTGGATGGATCATTAAATCATATGCTTTTGTAAAATCATTAAAATGAATAAAAACATTTTTTATTAGGCATTTTTCCAAACTCCATGGAATGTCTAAAAGTAAGTAAGTGATCAATAGTGGAGTGATTTGTTTGAAATTTACTTGACTCCTTACCTTAATCTAGTTACCTTCAGCCCAAGGACTAATCCTCTTTTCTAGTAGAGTACCAAACTTAGCAAAAATATTACTCTCAATGATTATTCAATAATTATTCAAATCATGTAAATTCTCATTTTTACATAACAAGATAGATTTACTAGTTTTCCTAATGATAATAAAGAGATAAATTAATTAAGCTAATAAATAATGAAAAGTAAAATCTAAGCTAGCCTACATGTGATGAGTATCCATTCCTAATTGTCTGCACATGCCTTAGACTTTGTATAAGTACCGCTAGGATTGCCAAGCATACGTCATTGGGCTTACCAGAAAATACACTGCTGGGTTACCAAGTAATTACACTTAAGCGCTCATGACTAGAACTCATTCTACTTAGTGACAAAAATTGTAAAGAGCAATAAATGGAAACATTAACTAAGAAAAATAATTAATAATTAAACAAATAAATAATTAAAAATAATAATAAATCTAAGTAGATGTGCAATGATGGAAGTAATCTTGATCTTTATTTCCAGTCATGTAACATGTTCAAGTGCATCACACTCGAATAAGGATGTCGTACAATTACAAACATCACATTGTAAACTTCCATTGGAAAATAACAAAACTAGAAATCAATAATCTATGAAAAAGCTAACTAAAATCTAAAACTAAATTATGTCCCAACCATGCACCTAAGTGTTGTATTTATGGGCTAGCATGAAAGAGATGACATCAGATATCCAACATCATTTCTTGGGACCTAATATCACATATATGATATCGAGGCTTTTCTATCTGTAAAATCTTTTATGTATAATGCATACGTGGTCGCTACCTACTATTCTAATTCATTCCTCAATCAACTTGCTATTAACATGATAAGGTTGGCATATCTAAGGTTAGCCAATGCCATGTATTCCTTTAAAACCTTGATCTACAGATCTTTATTCTTCACTTTCACTTGTTGGACCAAGGCATAACTATCTAAGATGGGCTACTAGTTCGAATTTTGTGCTGACATGAATCTGATATGAGCCTTGGCCATCTAGATTTCCTTTTTGTTGCTCTGCTTATACATGCCTACTTGGTCCCGGAAGTGTTCCTTCAACTTCTCATGTTTTTTGACCTCATTTTTCCATGCACTTATTTTTATTGCAAACTTTTATTGAATGGTGCAGACCTCCTCCATCGAGAAGGTTCTATTTTCTCTAACCAATATGCCGATATCCTAGTTGACCCTCATTAGTTGTTCTTTAAACTAATGGACACTTTCTTCCAAAACATTCTTTTGTTTTTCTATGATGATCAACCTTGAGTTTTCGATAGCAAGCTATTTATTTTCTTCTTGAATGACGGTTAGTGCCTTCTTATGGGCATATGGTTATGCTTTTGCAGTGGAGGCATTCCAAATCGCCTTCTCCTTTCTTTCTCGACAGCTTTTTTCTCTTCAAGTAATTTATCCAACTACTCTATTCTGAATTGATCTAGCTAATCAAGCATAACAAATTTGGCAAGATCCCATCTTTCAGCTCTTAGGGCAGCCAATTCCTATTACAAACATTGCACTTCTACTTCTTCATGTTCCATCCTAATCTCAACCATGACCAGCTTTCCATTAGTAGCAATGAGGTCTGATTATGCTGTGGTGACATCACTAGGAATTTCAAACAGGGTGGTCATTACTTGCCTATCTATAGTAATTGATCTAACACATCCTCATGATCTACAAAATTCATCAAAGTCCCAAAAAAATTTTTCATGTCTTTGGTCCTAGTCAAATCAACTAGAGGCACAACAGGCACATTAAAAGACTCTTTAATATGATCTACTATCATCTCTACTATGCCCGTTATATCCTAATGCTACATGACCACTACTGTGGCACCTTCTCCTATCTCAAGCATCACCTAAAAGGATGTGGCATTACCAAAGATCTAATGCAACCATTGGGATTCTCCTCCTAATTGTAGCGAGATCTATCTTCTTTTCGGATTGGTCAAAATAGTGGGCTACACAGCATCATTGATGACTTTAAAGAGGCTTGACTCTTCTCTACTCCCCTAGCTAAGTGTTTTAGCAATTTTTTACAAGTGGCTCATTATAGGCCTATTTTCTTGTGGTGGCAATGGTGGACCTTGTTGCTCACGATGCTGTTCAAGCTCTTGTTCTACTTCTTTTTTTGATTTTTCTTCACTCTTTGGTTCTTGTTCCTCACCAAGGTCTTTCCTTGGTGCTGTTGGTTTAAGTAATTTAGCAAAGGAAGTATTCTGAACCTTTCTAGGGATGTCATTTGTGTACCCCAAGATTCCAACGCACTTGCATAGATTTCAGATTAGGCAAGGGAATGGAAATGTGGGCTTCCCTACCTTCTTTTCTTCAAACTAACTCTGAATTTCCATGTAATATAACTAGGGAAGGTTGACCATGTATTTTCTCATTAGTGTGGCACTTTCCCTAGATGCATATGTTAAAATTATTTTGAGCCCTTTGGTGGGGTCCCTATCTTGAAATAGGACATCTCTTTCAAAGTCAATTCATTATATGTTTTTTCATCTTTTCCATATGCCTACCTCAGCCACAACTTCCTAGTGTTAGGGTTAGACCTCATGGATAGATGGGCTAACTTAGCCCCCTCATTTGGGAGATTAAGAGCTTTAGCGATTACTTTGACTAAGAATGAAATAGTGACTTCACAAATGTTGATAATGGTACCTTCTTCCTTGTTGTGCCAAAATTGGTAGGTTTTGCCAAGGTACCATTTGCCATTTTCTAAAAGGATAGGTCATATAGGTAACACTTGAAGTTGCATCCAATCTTCCTCTAGAGTAAACACCATAAACAAGTCGAAGTTCATCTCCATGATGACCATGATCAACATGGATTTTTCTTAAATGGTCTCAAGGCATTATGGGGACAACATGAGGCATTTTCCCTACATGGGGACTTGTTGTTCTATAGCTTCTTCTTGGGCCAACTGCCCAATGATACGAGCCCCTTAATGGATGCTAAATGATTGGGCTTCTTACTTCTTGTGCTCCACATGCTTGCCTTGTTAGCCCTTACCACCTTTTGGTGTTTGGCTACTCCCTATGAAGGTCCTCATTATGCTCTTCTTTTTGGGGCCATTTGCAATCAATTAAAGATCAGGTGTTACTATGGTGTTGTTATTTATCATTAACAAGTTTATAAATTACTCATCACCTTAGTCTCATTATGTTCTTTAGCTCAAATGATTGCAAAGTTAGAAACATTTGGCAAAAAATTGCCCAAAAAGTGTTTATCTTCTTTTATGACCTTTCACATTTGGTTTCTTTTTCCTTATTTATAGCTTATTATGATGGTTATGGTCCCTTAGATGGAAAACTTAGGGTTTCTAGCATTAATATGATTGATTTTTCATTATAACACTTGAGGTTTTTAACACTCTTACCCTTGTAATACCCTCTAGGTGATAGAAAATTTGAAAAATTGATGCAAGTTCTCCATGCAACACCCACAACAACACCCCCCCACCAAACAACGACTAACTTGAACAGTCTAGGGTGAAATAAGTTCGAATGGTACGAGAATTGTAGTAGAGAGCCAAATATTATAAGTAGAAGTTGGTTGTGTAGAGCTTTGAGTCACGAGAGAAAATTTGAAAAGCTCACCTAGTTGCAAATGAAGAGAATGGATTTTTAGGCACCGTGGGTATCATATATATAGTTTTGTTCAACATGATATCATGTATTTGACATCGCTTCTAACTCAATATTGAGTAGTCGATATCGAGGTGCTCGAATATGCATCTAATGTGGGTAATCAGCATGGTAAATAAAGCTTTTTGATTAGTGGGAATGTTTTAGGTTAGGTACATAGTCCTGGGGTAAGTAGGGAATAATTTTTAGGCACTAGAAGTCTTAGAAGATGGGGTTATTAACATCAAAAGCTTTGGAAGATGCAAGAAAAGGAGTATTATACCAATGTTGCAGAGAGGATCAATTATGTGATAAGGGAAAGCATGAAATCTAATAATGAAGTGCTTGGAAGGTAAAGAGTGATGTGATTGTGTTGAATAAGTACAAGTTACAATAGTTACACAAGTGGATTCCCCCCAAAGCAAGCTCTAGCCCATAATGCCCTTGTGTAACCACACCTAAAAATGTTCGTATGCACTAAAAGGGTTGAATGCAATGCATAATTATGAAACAAAACACACATGTTAAAACCACCAATTTGAGAAAATAACTCTATGTTACACAAAACTACAAGTTAGGATCACACGAACAATGAGATGAGATGGACTATAAAAAGGATTGCAGAAATTGGAACATGAGGTGTCTTACCAAAGGCATAATGAATCCTTATGTGTTATTAATGGTTAAGTAATCATTAGCCCTTCTTTCCAAGATTCAAACCAAGTCCAAACCACATTTTAGTTACATCACATTGTTTCATGACTTCAACTGACAACCATAAGATTACCATAGTTGCAAGGAGTAGCATCACTTGGCGTTTTATCCAAGGGAGGAGTTTATTTATGGTACTATTTTGAGAAGTTGTCGACCTTCAGGCATGGGTACATGTATTTCTTATGGGACCCTATAGAAATTTATTTAGTGCCCTTTTATGGTACTCTTACTTCCATTTTTTGTTAGATCTATAAGGATTTAATTACAACCAAAGCAACATTATAGAACATATGGAAGTGGTCCTAGAGAATTCACAAATCCCCTTGATGTCACACCCTTCACTTTTGCCCTTGGTTCTTCACTTTTCTACTTGGGCGTAATGATTATGAGTTTATTTTTAGGTTCGATGATGAAAAAGAATATCATTATGACTAGGGCAATAACCTCCTATTAATGGAATGGGTGGATGGATGACGTGGTCACACTATCTAAATAATCAGTCCATTATGACTCGACAACATAGAGAAAACCTCACCTCGATGGGCTACATGATCATTTTACTCACAAGCAAGATTACTATTAAAGGAAATGAAAACAGGCGATAAAAAAAGTTGAAAAGGATAGGAAAATTGTATCAAAAAATAAGAATTTGATAAAAAATTTCAGAACAAAAAGATGAAAAAACATCCATTAATTTTGAAGGTTAGAATGGGTGGTTTACCCCATAACTAAGTGTTTGACCATGACAAGAATTAATAAGCAAATAGGTAGGATTCATGCATGTATAAAACATTGGTAACCTTTTATGTCTGATGAAGTGTCATTAAGTCAATGCATCGACTACGCCATGTATATGTGGCCACGTCAACGTGGGCCCGTTGATGTAGCCTCCCTATGTCAAGGTGGCCCTGTTTACACCACCACCTTTCCTGGCCTATAAATAAGAGGGCCTTCCACCTCATTTAGCCATCTTTTTAAGTAGTTGTAGCGTAGCTCTTGCAGTTTGTTCCCGTAGGAGATAGAATATTTTCCAAGTGCCCACAATAGGTGTAAGTGATCGACTCTTTATTCGAGCGTTGATGTATCTGAGCCCATTGGTGTGATGACAATAAAGACAAACTATTCAAGCATTCCTTGCAACATTTTGACTTAGTTATTTCATGCATTTAATAGTTTAATATTTTTATCCTTTATTAGTTACTTTTTGATTACTTATGTTTTTGTTATTATAATTTCAATCATTATTATTCATTCGTAGTTCATTAAAGCCATAAGTATGACCATCTCGAACGTAATCCAAACACTTGGTAATCCCAGCAATGCTTAACGTTTGGTAACCCAGTAGTGTTAGGAGATGCTCAGAACGTGCTCAGAAGATGGGACCAGATACTAGGAATAGTTAGAATACAAACTAGGATAATTAGAGATTAGATGATAGTTTATTCCTTACTTTCCATACCTCAATTAGCCACTGAAAAGATAATTAAAAAGATATAAAAATAATTAGCCTTAGTCTCACTTAACCATCATAAACAGAACCTCACAAGTGAGATTAGGATGACAATGACCGTTCTAACCCAAGGTTTCACTGGTTAGAAGTTTGGTGTATGTTAAGTGCTTATAGTCTACTGATTTGGACCAAGTCGAGCATGACCGCTCGTGATTTGTATGGTTGGGTGTAGGGGTACCTAGCCGCTCATCATTGGCACTGTTGCCAAGGACTATTAGTCTTACATGCGTCATCTGACCTTAGTGAAATTATCATTTAAGTCATTGGAATGGACCTAAGATAGAAATATTTCTACACTCTAGGAAAATTTAAGTTAATTGTAAGGTACACTGGTTACATGGACCATCTAAGGTCCAATATGTCTTCTCACAGGAGAGAGGTATTTGAACCACCAGTGCCACAAGAATGTCGGGTGGTGTACAAACATCTTGATGAATATGTCCCTAATTTTACATTCATCCTACATCAGGATGAACATCTTCAATGGTAGGACACGGAGGGTAGCATCGTGGTACCACCTGACTGAGTAGCTCCTTCTAGGCAGATTAAGCATCTAGGATCGAATGGCAAAGTATGTCATGGAGGATCATGACTACCGGGACTATCATCCTACAGACAGTCAACGAATAAGAGACTAGCAGTAGGCGGAGAGATATGAATAACAAAAGGAAAAATAATTTAGTAACCCCTTATTCTCACAAGGAATACAAGATGATGGGGATCCCATATTTCATGATACCCATTCGACTGAACTTCCCCTAGGGCCGCAGATCCTCCAGTCAATCATTCAAAACAAACCCCCAAGTGACCAAGATCCTCAAGGGGATGGAGGATCACATAGCAAAGCTGGGAAAGATGATTGTGATTACCATCAGGGTAGATGGGGAGATCGACACTGGAATGGTGGTAATGCCTCTCCTTCTTCTTTGTCCTCTCCCTCTCCTGTGCCTTCATCTAGCTTAGGCTTTGAGCACAATAGGGGAAGGCTAGAGAGAAAGGATAGTGGTAAACAGGTTTAAAAGGGGCAATGTGAGAAAGCACACAACCAATTGCGTGATGCTCGCTAGCATGAAAGAAGGGGTAGCTGGAATTGTCACATACGTTATGGTCCCCAACAGGACTATGATTCAGATGAGCTGTTGGTAGCTACTCGGAGCATGCTCCAAATCGTAGAGGTAGTTCACATTCCAAGGAGGCACATGAAGGATAGTCAGATCAAGCATGTTGATATGAACAACTTCCCTAGATTTGAAGGGGGATACAATTTTCATCCACAGAACCACCTACAAGCATTCCATGATGCTTGCACCATGCAAAACATTGATAATGATTAGCAATAGTTGAAGCTATTCTATTGCACGCTCATCAAGGAAGCTAAAAGTTGGTATCGGTTCTTGGAGCTGGAATCAATCAAAAGATGGAGTATGATGTTTAAAATTTTTAATGAAAAATATCAAACATACTCTAGAGTGGCGAATCTAAGACAACAGATCCAAGGTTGGAAACAAGGGAATCATGAACCCTTGGATGCCACCATGAGCATGTACTACTCACTATTGCATCGGTGCCCTGATCATGGTTACTCTCAGCCGGCATAGCTTCGCCACATCAGTGATGGGCTCTGTTTTGAAACACAAAAGACCCTTGGCATGTATGCCAAAGGATCACTGTCAGAGCTAAGGGTCCATCAGTTGCAACGCCTCATTGATCAGGTGGCCAAGGAAGAAGGAGAACTTATGAAAAATGAGAGTGTAGAAGAATAAAAGTGGGATCCTTCCCTTAGAAAAAGGGAGGTCCAATTTTGTGATGAGGAGGATGAGCCACCACTGGAAGCATCAGTAAATCGAAAGACTTTTCTGTTACAAAAGTTTGCATCTAAAATATTAGCAAAGGTGGATAAAATGTGGGACTCTTTGGATGAGAAATTCCAAAGTGTATTGAAAATTGTAGAAGACTCCAAAGAACAAGGTAGTGGCTATGATCGGCATAGGAAGAAGGGAGCTAAACATGCCCAACATAAGGGTAAGGGAAAGTTGCTGTAGCAGAACAGGTTGCAGACTCTAACACCAAGGAGGACATTGAATGTGACATATGCCAATATGAACATCCTAAGGGATGTTGTCCTATGGTGTCACACCTTCAAGAGTCTGGGGTGTATGCCTTGAACCCTCGTTTGGCGCAATGGTAGACACTCCAAAGCTTGCCTTATCCACAAGGCAATTCCAGGCAGTTCCACCAGCAACTCACACATGCCGTGACCAACTAGATCAAAGCAGGTTCTCTTCCCTGGAAATTGACAGATCCAAGAAGCCCCCTCATATATCTTTAGGTGGCAAGGAACAAGCCATGAAAAGCTCTTCTAGACTCAGGGTCAGGGGTCAATTTGACCTCTCATGACATGTACAAGAACTGGAACTTGTCACTGCTAAAGAAGAGCAACATCCAGCTCGATTTAGTAGAATAGTCCATCACCGTTCCCTTGGGTTTGGTGGAGGACATTGTGACCACCATTTGTGGTTGGTCCTATCCTATTGATTTCCTAGTCATCCATGTAGAGAACTATAAGGGGAACTTCCCAATCATCATGGGAGTAGCCTGGCTAAGCACGGTGGATGCACAACTAGGACTCTGAAATCTATCCCTAGAAATTTCAAAGGAAAATCCTTTCAGGAAAATTAAGAAGAAAAGAGTTCCATGCATTATGTATAGTGACTTAGGGTGCAACCGTGTGTAGCAGTTATGATCCGCTCAGAGGATATCCATTCAATCATGCAGTCGATGTACCAAGGAATCACCTATTCAACAATGCCTGTACGTAGCAGCCACTAACCAAGAGGGCATCTAGTGGCTGACATGTGATCCTAATAGCAGCACATTATGTATGGAACCATCTAAGGGGCTAGTGCAAGCCTATGTTGAAAGCATGAATGAAATGAAAGAGATTCATCAACAGATCTCCACTGTTGATGATTAAGTTAACTAGGGAACACTACAAATATGCATTCTTACAAGAGCCCTTGGAGCTAAAGTCTTTACCAACTCACTTAGAATATGCATTCTTGCAAAATGGCAAGCTGATAATTATCAGTGCTACCCTTGCTCCTAAATAGAAAAAGAAATTTCTAGGGATGGTAAACAAATGGGTTGCTGCATTCGCATGGTCATATCCTGAGTTGACTGGAGTTGATCCCAGGGTCTACCAACATTAGATCTACCTTGACCCTTCCATGAAGCCACGATGACAGCCATAAAGATGGTTGAATCCCAAATTGAAGCAGATTGTAAAAGATGAAATTGAACAATTTCTTAGGGCGGGATTTATCTATTCTATTGTTGATACCGAATGGGTTAGCCCACTTATTATCGTAGCCAAGAAAGGTTGCAAGTGGAGGATCTGTATTAAATTCTGGTTGCTCAACATGGCAACCTTCAAGGATCACTTTCTGCTTCCATTTGTGGACCAGGTGTTGGACACAATCGCAGGACACCGATACTATAACTTTTTGGATGGTTATAGTGCTTATAACCAAATTCAAATAGCACCAGAGGACCAAGCCAAAACAACATTCACAAGTCCATGGGGGACTTTTACATACAAGAAGATGCCCTTTGCCCTGTAAAATGTGCTTGCAATGTTCCAATGCCTTGTCCTGAGCATCTTCCAACAACAAATCGATAATGGTGTAGAAGTCTTCATGGACAACTTCTCCACCTATGGGGCCACGTTCGAGCAAGCCTTCTACCTTCTATAGCAAGTTCTAAAGAGGTGTGTAGACACCAATCTGCACCTCAATTGGTAAAAGAGCCATTTGATGGTCCAAGAGGGCATTGTGCTGGGGCATCGCATCTCATCAACAGGGATCAGCGTAGACCCTAAAAATATCAGGGTCATCCAAGGAATCACCCACCAACCAAGTACCGTAAAAGATGTGTGATCATTCCTTGGACACACTAGTTTCTAATGGCATTTCATTGAGTGCTTCTTGAAGATCGCTCAGCCATTGGTAGAACTTGCTCCATTCATCTAGACCAAGGAATGTGAGTCTACATTCCAAGAGCTAAAATAGAAACTTGTAGAAGCTCTAGTTCTACGGGCACCTGATTGGTCCAGACCCTTTCACATTATGATAGATGCCTCCAAATATGCCTTGGGAGCCATGCTTACATAGTGTGATGATTAGAAACATCCATATTATATCCACTATGCAAGCCGTAGCATTGTCGGTGGTTAGCTAAACTATACCACCATCGAGAAGGAATTGATGGTAGTGGTGTTCGCCTTGGTCAAATTCTGGCACTATGTGCTCAGATAGAAGGTGTTTGTATACACAAACCATAGTGCTATTCGGTTCTTGATGAACAAACCAATGGTGAGCCCCCGCATAATCTAGTGGCTGGTGATTCTTCAGGAGTTTGATCTTACCATGGTAGATAGAAAGGGGACTGAGAATGTGGTTGCTAACCACTTTTTGTGGTTACGATGGGATGATGCAGAAGAGGAGGAGCCTTTATTTGACCAGTTTCCAAATGAACTCCTCTTCACAGGTGCCATTTGATCCTCAACCACCCAAATAATCCCCTTGGTTCAACTGCATCCTCACCTACCTTACAACCCAGGAGTTGCCAAAGGAGTGGAACCATCAGCAGAAATGACAGTTTCTCCATAAGGCCAAGCATTTCATGGAAATCAATGGCCACCTCTACAAGGTGTGCATTGATGGCTTGGTTTGATGGTGTGTCCTTGATGATGATATACTGCACATCCTCCAAGATGCTCATGAGGGTCCTTATGGGGACCACTATGCTGGACGTTGAACAACCATTAAAATTTTGCTTGCAGGGTATTATTGGCCTACAATTTTCAGGGATGCACAATGGTTCACTCACTCCTGTGAATGATGCCAAAGAGATGGTGGGATGACAACATGGTTGGAGGGACCTCAACAGTGGATCTAGCCACTACAGTCCTTCAACATTTGGGGTATTGACTTCATGGGATCCATCACCCCCTTGTCAAATGGAAAGACATACATCATTGTGGCTGTGGACTACTATACAAAGTGGGCAGAAGCGGCAACCATCATCCACTGTTCTTCCAACACTGCCGCACGATTTTCCTAGCAACAAATTGTTACCAGGTTTGGAGTGCCACGTGCACTCATTTCTAACAATGGGACTCACTTCATGGGTGTTACTTCTTGGAAACTCATGCAATGCTTAGGGGTAACACATAAATTCACAACATCTTATCACCCTTATGCCAATGGGTTGGCCAAAGTCACCAATCGGGAGATCACCAAGATCCTTACCCAAACCATTAGCAAATACAGGAGGGATTGGGGTACCAAGCTCAATGATGCCCTATGGGCCTATCGTTTCACTTGGAAACTTCCTGTAGGGTACTGTCCATATGAGTTACTGTACGGAAAGTTGCCAACACTTCCAATCCAAGAAAAACTTTGGATACTATCCACAACCAGTGACCTCAACCTTGATCTACTGCTAGCACAACGTGAATGATTAATCAATTTAAGTGTGCTAGATGAGAACTAATTAGTGGCCCTATTTTCCAATGAAACCCACAAGGCCTATAATAAGAAATGACATGATCTTAGGATTTTGAAGGTCACATTTTGATGTGGAGACAAGGTATTGTATTGGAACCACTCACATGTATCCCAACCGACAAAGTTTCAGACACTATGGGAAGGACCTTATATTGTCTCCAAAACCTTTCCATCTAGGGCCTTGCTCATCCACAAACCTAGGGATCCCACCAAAACACAGTTAGTCAACCGTTAGCAATTAAAACCTTTCCGTGAGCTCCACACAGCCAGTGTCTCATCCTTTCCACCCAGTCATGGGGAAGACCATCATCCCTGCTGACCCATTTCCCTACACCTCTCATCATTTTGTCACTTTTTTTTACACTTTTTTCTTTTACACTTTTTGTTTTATACTTTTTGTTTTACACCTTTCTTTTACACTTCTTTTTTTTTCACTTTTTTCTTGTTGTCTACACTTTGTCATTGTATTGCTAAGCGGTTGGTTTTTGTTATGATGGGTATTGTAATAGTCTTCCTCGTCATCTAGTTCCCGCCATTGAATGGTTGTCCTTGGCTTTTATGTTCGTTTTCACTTCATAAACTCGATAATGAGTCCACATCATCCACCCATTCACCATTCCATTATTTTCCTTTTGTCACGAACATGCAACGCCTTCACTTAAAAACATTTTAATCAATGTGTGACTTGTGTAGTTCCCTGACTATGGGATGACCCAATGGTTTGACTCGGGTGTGACTTTAAGGGGACTGCTTTATTCGTTTTTTTGTTCTATTCCCTAGGTTGTTGGTGTGTCCTTATGAATTTCCTACCACTCCAAGTCTCTCTTCATGGAAGCTTTTGGGTAATTTGATCTTGCATGATGTGGTCCTCACTAAAAAATTCAAAAAAAAATAAAAAAAATAAACAAATATACTGAGGATTCAAAGCACATCCCTTGGTCGGATGCATGCACACACGCATGGGTCTTCGCATGGTGTGGTTTCCCTGAATGAGAGAAAAGAGAAATCAAACACAGGGGAATTCAAAGCACACCCCTTAGACCACCTCTCACGGGCCACATGCACTAGTTATGGGACTTCCTTAGTCCCCTCTAACTTTGTCCTATTTCACTTCCTTCTTCTCACATTTCCTAGAGTGGTGGTTCTCTGTGGGGTCATTCTTGCTTCCTTGGGGGATGGTCAGGACTTTGTCTATCGCTGCGATGTCACTGACTGTGGATGGTTTTGGGTCTCACCTTAGGAAAGGTTCTATTGGGTCACTTAATCACGATTGCATACGGGGTTTCATGTGGTCGACAATTAGAATTTCTATTCTTTCCTCTCCCACTATTTCCACTTCTCTCCGTACTCACCTCACTACCCTTTTTATGCTTTATGTGTTCATCGTGTTTTCTGTAGGTCTCTCATGCCTTGGCGGGTTCTCTTGGTTTGGAGTCTTCATTGGTCAACACCAATTATTGGCACCCAGGCTCATGGACCTTAGTGTTGAGGGTATGTAGGGGCTACATAGGCTATTGCCTGCTATTGGGAGGACCCACCTACATATTCCTAGTTCTACCTGTTAAGCCTCCCATCCTTTGGATTCCTTGGTTGATTGTTTTTAGTGTCACATCATTCGATTTCTTCCTCGTAGAGTTCTTTTTGATCCCCATTCTACAATTTTGTCTCTTTTTTGTGCTCCATTCCCTACCTCCTATCCTCAGCCATGACCGGGCCTTTCCCGTGCATCAGCCACCTCAATTTGGGTTTTCAAATTCATCATTTCGGGTGTTTTATGGGTTGGTCAACATTGGTCCACGAGTGAACAGTGCTGCATCTACGGGGCCCTGTATATGCAATGCCTACGTATATGTGGCCCCATCGATGTAGTGCCAAACCCCTATATATACAGCCACTCCACTTTCATGTTTCCTCATTTTAAAGTTAAAATTGATGGGAGTTTTTACCGTTTTTTCTACCTAACCCTTCCTAGTGCACCTACATTCCATCGTGTGTCCACATCCACCTGTCATTTCCCTTTTTACACAACCAGAGGTATGCTCTCAGTCGTGGGGGGTGGTGCCTTTGTGTGATTAATTAATTAGTTGTTAATTATGAAAACTTTTCTCCTAACCCCTAAATTAACACTCTAGAAGACTTAACGATATGCTTGTGCCATTAACATAACTTGGTCAAATTGAGAAACTATATACAGACCATCTTAAGCTACTTATGAATGGTCTAATGGGTGGTTATGTTTGATTGTAGATGGCACCCAAGGGATGAAGGACTATCTCAACCAAGGGACAAGTGCCCACGCATGGGAAGGGGACAAGGTGTGCAACCACTAGAGCATGCGGAGGGCTCTCATGCAACTGGGCCCTTTCACGAAAGACCTAACATAGAATTTGTTCACCATATTCCCAAAGAGGAGATTCCTAGCGAGCAATCGCTAGGGGATGAGACATTTGGGATAGTACCATGGCTTGAGGTCACCCTAACCCAAGCCTGCCTTGATGCTATCATGCCACGCGAGGTGCAACAGATGGTCCTCCAAGAGCTAAATTTTGGACCATTCCTCGAGAACATGCCAAAAGATGTGAGGCTCCAATTGCAGAACTCTCTGATATGGCCAATCATCACAACTAGTGGTGAATTCTACTTAGGAGAAACTTATCTCTTCTAGAGGAATCAACAACTAGGGTCTAGAGTAAGAATCAAAGTCAGGCCTGACCCTAGTTGTGCAGGTGGAAGAGAAACTAGGATCTAAAGGAAGAGTAGCAACCACCTACACAAACAACATAGTCAGGCTCACAAAACATGGAAGAATACATCTGCAAGATTCGAGAAATGCTCTTGAGCCAGCAAGAGCAATCTAGTAGGACTGGTGGAGGAGAAGACCCTTTAGTCTATCACCTTGCCATGAGCCACTTGGAGCAAGTGGCTCAATCAATTAGCTTGCTTGAAAGGGTAGGGTCAATATTTTCCACCGCCCGAGCACTAATTCCAACCAGAATAGATCTAAGCATCTGAGATGTATCAACTACAACCCAACAGTTATTCCCTAAAATCTTAGGGAATGCTGCTACCTTCTTGGTATGCTTGGAAGATGGTGATGAAGCGACGGTCCTGGTGATGTAGCACCAAGAACAAGAAGTTGTGGCTAAAGTGGTTGCTGATACAATTGCTACGGTTCTCAATGCACTGGCATCACTATACCAAACATTCATGGACTGCAAGATGTACAGATGTTTGCCGGAACTTTGCATAGCAAGATTGATGTAGCTGAACATGAAGAATTGTTGGATCGACTGGTGGGAACTGGGCAACTATTTCTAGATGTCTTTGACCTTTCAAACAACATTACTGCGACCCAATCAAAGCTTCTCTTGGCAAGGGGAAAGAGCCTCGTTTTGGAAGGGCAACTAGAAGCTGCTCAAGCTGCTTATCAGCGGTTGGCAACAGAGGTAGCCTAATTAAGAGCCTAGCTTGCCGATCCAATCATTCTCAACCACGAAATCACTAGAGATGAAGCTTTTCAATAGCTTCAGCTTAAAGTTCAGGTTTTTGAGGATGTAAGGGAGATAGTGATCCTTGACAAGTCCATAGCAGATGCCCAAGCATATCACTTAGAGAAGGACTTGGTGGAGGTTTGTCAGGAGAACGTGCAGCTGACCGTAGAAGTTCATCACGTGCGTAATGTTGGTGCATAGAATGAACACATGAAAGATTTCATCCACCAAAAGTAAGAGGAGGTAGCCAGGGTGAACGCTGACATAAGAAGGTTGGCTGTTGAAAATTAGAATCTGTCAATGGAGGAGGTTCAGGCATTACAACAGAAGTCTACAATCGAAATTGCTGCTTAGAAGAATGAGGCCCTACCATTTGAAAAAGTCAAAAATCATTATAGGGACCAAGTGGGATTGTAGAAGGAGGTAAATGAGAAGCACATTCAAGTCGCTAAAGCTAAGATGAACCAAGCGCTCCAGCAGCTCCGAGAGGGAGGCAATGTATGTCCGTCTATCTTCAATGTGTTGAACACCTACAATAAAGTAGAAATCTACCTAAAGGAGCTGCAGATTGAAGAAATGACATAACACATGGAGTTGGCCAACCCTTGGTATGCAAACCTGGCTATGCTCACAGCTGGGAGACCATAGGTAGAGTTAGAAAAACAAGTGGCTGCCTCATATTCCCTATATGAGGGTGAGTTCCAGGTGCACAAGGTAACAAAACAAAAGCTGGAAATAGCAAATGTGAAACTCGAGGTTCTTCGCACAAGCTTTGAATGCCAATGTATTGTCGTGGAGGACCTAGCCCAAAGAATGAATGACTACAAATAGCTACAAGCATCAATCCAAGCATTCGATATCAAACGCAAGCAGTTTGCAGTTTGGTTTGTCAACTTAAAAAAACTCATTCCAGTGTTGCCTTACCCTTTGGAAATTCTAGTTCCAACACACATTCAAGAAGTTTCCTAGACCGTGAATGACCCTAGAAGCAAAGAAAAAAAATGAGGGCTCTCTTAGAGGCTTTTCGGCTACCTCCAGAAGTTGCAGCTACTGCGGGATTACTGACATCTATGCTGCCACCAAAACATGGACCAAAGGCTAGAGAGGGTTCGTCAGAACCACCACCCCCAGGGATGGTGTGATCTTCTCTAGCAATTTTGTGCATCATCCTACATAGCAGAGGCTTCAAGACTAGGGAGGTGCTTAATTTTTGTAATTTTTCCTCTTTTGTAACTCGGGAACTTGGTAAATTCATGTTGTGTCATGTGTGTGTCATGTATGTGTTTAAGTTATGTGTGTTGTAAATAAGAATTCATACCTTCCACATTATAAAGTAACTCGAGGACGAGTTTTTGCTTAGTCGTGGGGGTATGATGAAGTGTCATTAAGTCAATGCCTCAAGTAGGCCATGTATACATGGTCGCATCAATGTGGGCCCATCAACGTAGCCTCCCTGCATCGACATGGCCCCATTTACACAACCACCTTTTCTGGCCTATAAATAAGAGGGCCTTTTGCCTTATTTAGGCATCTTTTTGAGTAGTTGTAGCAAAGCTCTTACAGTTTGTTCCCACATGAGATAGAATATTTTCCAAGTGCTCGCAGCAGCTGTAAAAAAAGTGATCAGCTATTTATTCGAGCATTGATGTATCTGAGCCCATTGACATGATGACAATAAAGACAAACTATTTAAGCATTCCTTGCAACATTTGGACTTAGTTATTTCATGCATTTAACAGTTTAATATGTTTATGCTTTATTAGTTACTTGTTGATTACTTATGTTTTTGTTATTATAATTTCAATCGTTATTGTTCATTCGTAGTTTGTTAAAGCCATAAGTACAACCATCTCGAACGTAATCCAAACACTTGGTAAGCTCAGCAACACTTAATGTCTGGTAACCCAGTAGTGTTAGGAGATGCTCAAAATGTGCTCAGAATATGGGACTGGATACTTATGCTAGTAATAGTTAGAATACAAACTAGGATAATTAGAGATTAGATAATAGTTTATTCCTTACTTTTCATACCTCAATTAGCTATCGAAAAGATAATTAAAAAGATATAAAAATCATTAGCCTTAGTCTCATGTAACCATCGTAAACAAAACATCACAAGTGAGACGTTCTAACCCAAGGTTTCACTAATTAGAAGTATGGTGTATGTTAAGTGCTTACAGTCTGCGGATTTCAACTGAGTCGCATGTGAATGCTTGTGATTCGTATGGTTGGGCGTAGGGGTACCTAGCCGCTCATCAATGTCCAACCTACTAGGTATCTCTTAGTGTAGTGGCAACTATGTAGAAAAATAGTCATTCACACAATTGGTTGTTAAATGTATGGTGGATCATCAGAGATGATCAAGCCTCCTTAGCAAAGTAGACATATTTTATTCAAAGTGTTCAAACTAATAATTTAATTTGAAGTAGAAGCAATAGTTGTTGTATGGTTTTTAATACATTAACTTGCAAAGAAGAAAATTTTAATCTTTTCATAAAATGTTCAAAGATTTTTGGCTTTAATGAGTTGATTAAAATAACATTCTTATTGGAATTTTTAAATAGTTTGATTGACCTTAATTATAGTGATGAGAACACCATAGCTATAATCATGATAATGGTATTAACATAATATGTTAGGTATAAGCATTGTAATTTTACTCTTATATTAGTTTTTTTAACAAATTAAAATAAAATTATAATACCCAAAATAAGGATGCAATCATGTGATAACACCATGAAAATGTATATTTCTTATTTTATCATTTTTATGTATTTGATAATCAAATAAAAATAATATAGGAAAGTAATAAACCAATGTGTTATAATTCCTTAGTATGCCTTATGCACATATTTTGATGCAATAGGATAACACCATGTACATACATATATATAATCAAATAAAAGAACTCCTCACGTATATCCTTAACCATGTTCTCAAAGGTCAAGAAAAGTTGAATCATCCAATATCGTAGGTTAAAGCTACAAAGGTCACTTCAAGAGATATGCATGTTATTACAATGTGTCCTTTTAACACTGTTACAATAATTACATCATTTGTTACAAAGCAACATCATCTTAGTCATGGAACAACATCATTTGGGAATAGGGATGTGAGAAACTACCCTCATTAACTTTTGTTCATCCTTGAATGAATCCAAGTTAATGATAGTTCTTCATGATCTAGTGCTCCCTCTATGCTCTAATGTTTTTTTTTCTCCTTTTAAAATGGGGTTGAATATTTTAATGTTCTTCCACTTGTTCTACAAATAAAATATAAGTGAGAAGGATATTTAAGAAAAATAGATCTTAGTATATCAAAAACTTACCTTAATCCCTAGGTAATAGCAAGAGAAGAATTAAATATCTACAGACCACCAATCACTAGTTCTAATTAGGGTTACATAAAGTGTAACTTATATCACTAGTTACCTAAGTAAAGGTAGGGCAAATCCTTTTTTCTACTTTCATTACCTAAAAATATTTTACTTGATTGATTTGGAACATAAATTAATTAAATAATTATAAAGGAAAAAAGAAATAAAAGTAAGTTAAGAAACTCCTTAATTTTTGTCAATCCCTAGGATCAAATGATGTAGTTGTAATTTTTTCATAAGGACTATATGGTTGTACAACCTTGTTTAAGATGGCAAGTGATGAAACATATTTTGTCTAGCTCCAATATCAGGGGTCATGAAGCGATGTTAGATATCCAATATCACCGGATGTGTGTTGGCCTATAAATATAGCGCTTGGGCACATGGTTTGAGAGAGTTTTTGTCATAGCATAGCAGAGCTCTTACATATTCTTTTCTCTAGAGTTAGAATATTTTCCAAAGTGCCCACAACTAGAGTCATTGAGTGTATGGATCTTTATTTGAGCATTGTTGTACCTAAGCATGGCAGTGTGTGTAATAATAAAGATGAGCTTTCTGATTAACCTTGCAAAACCTTGGCTAGCTTAAATATTTTATTCATGCATTTAATGTTTTGCATAATTTTATTTAATGCTTCCAAGTAATTAAGCTAGCTAGATTAAATAGTAATTAATTAAGCATATAAGTATGACCGCTTCAAGCATGCACATGATGCTTGGTAATCCCAGCAATTCCTAACATTTAGCAACCTAGCAGCATTATACATTGATGAGTGGCGAGGTACCCCTACACTCAACCATATGAAACGAGTGTAGCATGCGCGATCCGGTCGAACACCTCAGACTAAATGCCTAAACACCGCAAGGAACACTTGGGGGTTAATTAGTCATTGTCTTCCCAGACTTACTTGTTGTTGTCATGGTGTATGGTTAAGTACGTCCGAGGTATATGATTTTTTTGGTATTTTCTGATTTATCTCCGATGCTAAACGGTGAAGGGTTGAGAAACTAAACTAACTCTAACTACAACACTAAGTCCTAGCATCAGCATCCGTTCCCACTTATCGTACACACCCTGAACTGTGCAACTGTGGCTACCAAACGCTAATCGTTACTGGGATTACCACACGTAACGCACGTGCTCGAAGCGGTCGTACTGAGGTAATTAACTAACCTAAGTGTGACAAGCAGCCAATTCCTTGACTAGTCATACACATCCGTAGATGCTTGTAATCAAGCTGTACTTGTCCCATGTTCTAGGAGGAAAGGGTGAGAGAATCAAATCATGATGAGTAGCCGATTCCTTAGCTAGCCGTACACGTTCGTCAACACTCGTAACTAAGTCGTGCTCATGCCACGCTACTAAGAAAGCAATAAATAACATTAATTAAACCTATCCATGCACTGCAAGGTTTATCCACAAATCTCGTCTTTATTGCCGTACACAACTTGCGTTCAAGTACAAAGCTGCTTGAATAAAGAATCGTTCACTTGGGGGACTCCTACTGCGGGAATATGGAAAATATTCTATCTTTGGGTTGATCAATCTGCCATAGCTTCGCTACTTTACACCTATGATGTGAAATGAGGGGAGTTTCGCCTCTTATTTATAGATTTGGAGGCAGACTGCAATATTGCGTACGCGATATCGCAGGGGATGCGATATCGCTGCCTGTGCAATTTGTGTCTCATCATACCCCCATGACTGAATGAAAACTCGTCCTCGAGTTCTTTATAATAGTATTAAGTAGGTATGGGGTTATTGAGGGCAATGGAACTAATGGAATGACATGTGAACGGTTCATTATTACAAGACTTGACAAAACTGGTGTTCATGACAACAAGGGTGAACACCTTATTACAATGACATCAGGCCACATTTGGTAGCTGAGAGAAAAAAGGAGAGAGAAGAGAAGAGAAGAAGAGAGAAGAGTCTTGCTACTGCCAACATCTAGATTGCACCTTCCGTTGTCCATCCGTAAGCGCATCATCCATTCTACTCCTTGCATAGCTGCTTTAGCACTGCTCCATTCCAAGTGTTTGCTCTAGATCTATTCCGTTATTTATTTAGTTGCTATCTGCACACACAACACAATCATATATTAGCAAGGGTAATTGAATCATCATGTAATTGATACCTTGCTTCGATGTAAATGCATTGGCTAAGTTGTGGTATGGCTGATATGGATATGGGAAGATGTAAATGATGACTACTGAAGGTGTAGGGGTTAGGAAGAGAAACAAAAAAATTCAGGGCTTAGGAGAAGAAATCGAAAAATTAGGCCTCGTACCCCCATGACTAATCATGAACCTCCGGTAGCATTAGAATGGAGAAAGAAAAGGAGTAAGAAAGATAGGTAAAATGGGACAACTATGGCATCAGTGAAGTGGATGTCAAGATGGAAATGAACAAAAATAAAATTAATTGCAAAATGTTAAGGAAAAGAAGTTAACTAATATTCCAAATAGGAATGTCAATGGGTCCTCCCCAAAGCAGGCTCATGCCCTTAATGCCCTGACAGTCCCACATTCAAAGAGTTCATAGGCTCTGGGAATGTCCTTTGGAACAATAGTTAAAGTCTTAATTGCAAGAATTTACCAAAAAGAAAACAATGCATCAACCAAAATATATACACTAAGGATACAACAGGCAATGAGGTGAACAATGGAGAGAAGGATGGGGAGAAGAGGATGGAATGGAATCCCAAGGACAAGGTGGTGTATAGCCCCTTGTGTGTTTTATGGTTAATGTGACTTGGCCAATCTCATTCCAACTCCAGGTTCAAACCAACCACTTCCAGTTACTTCGCATCAATGCATTCTATTAAACCATCCACATGGATGACGAGGATGCATCTTCAAAGAGTCACCACCATTCTGACGAAACAAAGGAGAGAACAGGAAGCGAGAAGGGCCTTAGTTAGAGAGAACACTTTGGTTCCATAACTAGTGCTTATAGCCCAAATTTTATTTCATCTAAGGGGTGTGCTTTGAATCCTCACTTTGGTTTTCTTTTTCTTTGTGTTTTTATGCCTGGGGACCACACCATGCAAAGACTTCTTATTTTTATTGTCTCAGCTTTCGAAAATTGGGTAACATCAGAATGGTAAGAAAACTCAAGAAGAAAACACCTAACCACCCAAGACAATGATCAACACAAAAGCATCAAGTTCCCTTGAAGTCACACCCTTTGCAATCCTTGAGTCCTTCCTTAGTTTGAGAAATACCTAGTCACCGATTCATTAAAGTTCTTATTAGGAGGATACTGTACATTTCTAAGCCAAGAGAAACCATAGACTTTGATGGATGGATGAATGAAGTGATCTCATTGCCTGCCATATCAAAAGAACATACCTTAGTATCAACATTGTAACTTAAAGGTAAAAACCAAACATTAGCAATCAATGTGAAAA
>MNCI01034517.1:98505-114562 GCA_015680685.1 Gnetum montanum | reverse complement strand
ATATGCATAAAATTAATTATTTCTAAAAAAAATTACCAAATTCTAATATTTCTTAAAAATATATGGCAATAAACATTAGTTATTTTAGAAATATTAATAATATGCAAATTTATTCTCATACCAAAACACAAATATGGCTATCAATATAAAGGTTATGCGATGAAGCTATCCTATGAGAAAATATAGATAATAATGCAAAAGCAATACTAGGAATTTTGGCCATAGAGAGCCCATGTAAGGAACATAGAGGCTACTCCACACATGTCTTAGCCATATTGGTTGCTATTCCAAAGCATGGGATCCACCGTTGTAGGTGAGGCGTTTTCTACCACATGGCCTAGGGACCTTTCTTAGCCTTTCTTCTAAGGATAGAGGCTGAAGCACCTCATTGCCTACTTCTTCTTACTTAGATTCTCCACCCCATAAAATTTTTCAATAGTGTTTTCAAAGTGAGAAAAAAGTGGAGGAGATAAAAACATCCAACTATCTAGAATACTATAAAGTCCAAGCCAAACACCATTTCATAAGCAACGTATCTATTTTAAAACATTTATTAATTTTATCACATACGAAAAATTCAAAATCAAGTGCTATACATAATTCCACAATACAAATTTTCTAGTCAATAATTGAATGGACTTAAATTTGCCCTAGCTTAACATCATTGTAAGAGCATCGAAACAAATACAGTTAAGAATCAAGATAGAGACCAAACCTAGCTCTGATATCAAATCTTGGAAGAAAATTGTGTAGAAAACATTTGCTAGATGTCATAATAATTGAATTACATAAGGAATCAAAGATGTGAAAATAAATTGAAACTAACTTTCACCCATTGATGTTTTTACATGAACTTGTTGTAGTAAGTGTCCTAATTTTTCTATCACACTAATGCTCAACAATGATGGTGAATGCATATTCTGAGTATTTATGATAGGGGCCAAAACTATAACACTATCATGATTTCTTTCAATGCCTTTGTTCTTCCATCAAGAACATTTTATAGGCTATGAAAATGTCAATTACCAAACTTTTTATTTAAATAAAAAATATGAGATCATTCTTGTGGTACCCATTACAAACTATTGATTTTTTCATAACAGTCACTCTTATAGAATTATTACAAGCTGTTTGTTTTCTCATAATAGTCATAATTATGGAACCATTACTAACCATTGGTTTTCCCATAAATGGTTATAGGAATATGGGTGGAGATGGATGATGATAATATTGGGTTTGTGAGTGCTGAAGAGTTGTAAAGACACATGGTGGATTTGATGCGGGTGAAGCTAAAAAGATGGTAAGGAAAAGAGTGAAAGAGTTGAAGAGGGAGGCCTAGAAAGCTTTGCAGGAAGGTGATAGTTCCTGAAATGCTATGGCTACTACTGTGTCTCATTGGAAATTTAGAATCGATCGCTACAATGGTAGCCAAAGAATAAGGAGTGTTTTGAATAGTAAAATTTTTTTTGTAGTGATTATGATAGGAATTGGAGCTTTCAAAGACCTTGAAGAATAGTTGAATCCTTGAAGGGGATACTTTTGTCTTTGTTACAAGGTTTGAATAATTGAAGGATGGGCAAGGTTTTTTCTTTTATCTAAGGCTAAGAGAGGGTATACATAGAACTTCATAAATTTTAGCAAAGGCCCTCAAGCCAATAAATCTAGTTTATCAAAGTTGTGTGAATGATTTAGTTTTAAATTTTTAATCTTATTGTTCTAAAACATAAGATTCTACCAAAATAATCCTAACCAATGTAAGGTAACTATTTTCTTCCTTTCTCTTGAAAATATGTTGCATTATTTGTTGGTGCACTTTTCTTGTTTCCTTATTTTTCCTTTTTATTTTTTGCAAGATGAAAACAAACACAAAGTTCTCTTTGTATTGGCAACACCATTTGTTATGCTAAGATGGGACACATATGCAAGTTTGAAGACCTAGGTAGTTCCAATATCATTGGAAACATTTTTGATTTTCTACCATTGGTACCTTTAAGAAATATAGCCAAGAAAATTAGCCATCACATCATTAAGGAAAATTCATTTCTTTGTTATTTAATAAAAAAATAAATTAAATAGTTAGTAATATTATTGTAAATCATAATTAATAATGATATGTTAGCATAGCGGTAAGACTCTTTATTTGGAAGCTTAAGTCATTAGGTGATGAAAAATAAAAATGAATCTAATTTTAAAGAAATAGAGACAAAGACTAACTCTACAATTGCAGAAGCTTTGAAAGAACAAGATGACAAATAACAAAAGAAAAAAAATTATATTTTTTAGGCCTCTTTAGAAGGTGAAATAGATGAAACTTTATTTAAGAAAACTAGAAAACTTGTAGATGATATGCATATAATTTCTCTAAAATTTACTAAATTTTTTAGGATTCCAAGAGAAAGATGTGAAAAGTCCTAACATTTAATTGTTAAATTTCATAATGTTGAAGATAAAGTGTATGTTTGGAGACATCAAATCCATATGAACTAAATTGAAAATTAGAAAAATGTTTTGATAAATGTGGATCTTACTCGAAATGAACTTGTAGAAAGGATTAAACAAAGAAAATGTTTAAGATAACTTGTGAATAGGGTTTCGTAGCATACTTGAATGGTAGCAACATGGCAATCATTACAAATAAGTAGTATTCCAAAAATTATTCAAAAAAAGTACAAATCCTTTCAGGTATGGATTTCTTAACATTGATGAAAAAATTGCAAATAAACTTATTTCTTTGAATAGTATTAGCTTCTTTATTAGTTTTAATATTTTTGGTTTTGTTAAAACTTGGGAAAATGTTAGTTCTATTGATTTTGTAGTTCCTAGATTTATTAAATTTGTTGTAAGAAATACAAGAGTAGGAGAAAGAGGAAGACCCTCTAGGGGCATTGTAGTGTTACTGAGAAAATCTCTTAAAACTTTTGTAGTTTTAGAAAAACAATGAATGATCATAAATAATATATTTGGCTAAAAATCTTATGTTAGCATGGTTGTGTTTTCCTTTTGCTCTTAGAGATGGTACATTATATGATTGTATAGAGTTGTCTCATGATCATCCTTGTTATTTCTTAGGTAAGAATATTGTAGAATTTGTAAGAAAATACTTAGTTTTTATTTGTGGAGATTTTACTACGATGATAGATTCATAGAAAATAAAAATTATTTAGTGGCAACATAATGTTGGTACAAAAATTTTAGATCTTTTGATTTACAATGAACTCGCTTGATTTCCTTAATCTTCATCCCTTTTACAAAACTTCCAAGTAACTCTTGCATTGATTTACTTTTATGTTTTCATGAAGATATTGATTTTATTAAGGAGTTGAAAGTTGGAAGAGATTTAATGGAGTCTTGCCATCATCATCTTGAATTTTTATTGCAAATTCCAATTTTGCTTAAGTAGCAAAAAATAGGAATAGAAAAAATTTATTAGTACAAACTCACCCTAGCAATTAAGGAAAAATACATGAATACAGTACATAAAAATTGAATATTGAAAGACAAAATAAGAAGCTTGAATAAATTGTGCTTACAATAGCTAAGTTATGCATTCACAATAACAAGGTACTCAAAAATTTATTTTGATAAGGATTGCATGTAGGATAGGCAAAATATTAAGAATGCAAATAAAAGTCACAGACAAGGTTTAGTTAAGGCATATGAATGCTTGTTTAAAACTAAAAGAAAGAAATGTATTAGGGAAGAGTAAGAATATTTTGCTTACATCATTAAAAAAAATCTAGAAGGCTTTGGTAATGTTTTTGCAATAAAGCATCTTCATCATTTAATTTCTCCTTTTAAGATATTTGCTCATTTTATAGTAAGCTCTTTATAGGATAAGATGATAATTCTAATATTGTTGTACAATAAGAACCTCTCCAATTTACACTTGAGGAAGTCACAAAGGTTATTAAAAAGTTAGCATTTTGGAAAGCTATAGATTCAAATAATTTATATGTAGAATTATTAAATTCGGCAGGATCTACTATTCATAGAGAAATTTGGCACAAATTAAATTTAGCAATGAAGAAAAGATTAAATAAATATTTAAAGACCAATAAAGCTATCTTGTTATATGAAAAGGAGAATTAAAATAATTTGAACAATTTTTAAATGATTGTTATGAGTAATATTTTACTAAGTTCTTGCGCACTACTAGAAAGGAGATTAGTTTTTGGATTGAAGGTAATCAAGTTAGGGTAACATGTCAAGTAGGTTTAGACAAAATCACTTTACTATTGATAACTTAGTTACTTTTATATACTACATGGAATTTGTAAAAATGCCTAATGAAATTTTTTTTATTTGTTTAATTGATTTTGCAAAAGCTTATGTTTTGATGATCCGTACAAAACTATGGTTGCACTTGCATAAAATTGGCCTTCCTCTAGATTTGATTCCAATACTTCAAAGATTCTATGAGGAAGTGATTATTAAAATTATAAAAATAATTCAAAGAAAAATTTTAATTCCATAGCAAAATTAGAGTCAAGCAAGATTGTCCACATTCTCCAACTCTCTTTAATAGCTTTATTGATGAAATGTAAAAATGGTTGTGCAATGGGTAAGATAGTCATGCTATCAAAATTGGATCTTAAGTAGTAAATCTTCTTTTATGTGTAGATGATGTTGCCTTGATCTCCAATACTATAGAAGATATGCAAAATATGTTGCAAATTTTAGAAAATAATTGTGTATCATCTAGTCTTCAAGTGCATGTAGATAAAACCAAATTGATGATAATGGGTATAAGAAATAACTATTACAACTTCCATTTTGGAGGTACCAATGTGCAAATAATAGATTCTTTTAAATATCTAGGTCTCATTTATATGATGAATTAAATGTGAAAAAATGCATCAAGGAAAAAATAATATAAGTTTTCAAAGCTCTGTATGCTTTCAAAAAAAAAGTGCAAGGATTTAGGCCTTTGGGCATAGAAACTCAAGAAACAAATTTTTCAAACTATAATCTATCCTACTATATTGTATGGATGTGTTGTTTGGAAACTTGAACTCAATGCTAAACTTTGAAAAGACATTGAAAGAATACAAAAAAATTTTCTTCTCGATGAGTTAAAGGTAAAGATGTAAACACCTTACTCAATTTTAGTATGTAAATATGATTTATTACCTTTAGAAATAAAAGCCTTCTACTAAGTCATTACACATACTAGTAGCTTGCATATTTTAAGGTAAGAAAATTTCTCTAAAGTAATTCTTAAGGATTCATGAGATCATGTTTAGTATTTTCAAGGGATGCAAGAATTGAGAAAATGGAATATTTCTTGGAAGGATCTGCAAAAAAATCCTAAGCATATTCATGAAGTAGTCAAATAGAAGGTTTTGACACAGATGTGCGATAATGTGAAAGGCAAGAGACAATTTCATTTACAACACATTAGATCTAATAAATTCAATGTAGAAGCTAACTAACCCTTAACTGCTATTCCCATGAAGTATCAAAATGCTATTAGTAAGCTTTGCTTAAATTCTCATTATCTTAAAATTGCAATTGGAATATGGATTCAACTCTCCCAAACCAAGCATATTTGTAGGTTGTACAAATCCAAAGCCCTCGAAGATGAGTGACATGTATTTCTTTCTTGTATTATGACTATCCATGTGAGACAACATTATAATGTTATAAAAAAAAGGCTCTATGATTTGTTTTTGATGTCCCCATTGATGCTTGATCAATTTGTAGAGTCTATCTTTATCTCTTATAGAAATGTAATATCTATCCAATAGATCCTAAAGGTCTTTGAAAGTAATAAAGCTTTGTTTTAGATTATATTTTAATAATATCATTAATAATAATCAAGATTTTGCAAAAATCTCTAAAGTGAAAGTTTAACATTTGAATTGTTAAGTCTTTATATTTCATTTATATAGTGGACTCTATAGTATTGTAAAAAATTTTAAAAATATATAGATTAGAGAGCTTGTTAAGAGTTTGATCCATTAAGTTGCTTGCAAAGCATTCTGTATTAGTTTTACTTTTCTATGATTGCACCATATTCACCATAGCATGCACAACAATAGATTAACATTGTATATGTGTGATAAACTGAAGTTAATAAAAGTTAGTTAAAAAAGTTAGTAGTGTTAGATTTGTTGAAAAAAATAAGTATCAAATAAAGAGTAGTTTGTTTTGTACATGATATTTAGTAGTCCTCTCCAATAACATATGAATTTAAATGTATTTTCATTGAAAATTTCATTTTGGTTTTATTTTTATCTTTTAAAGTAAATACATTTATGGGTAAATTACAATAATAAAGTTTACAAGCTAGCTACTAGATATGGTGCACTGGAAGGTATTTGAGATAAATAGTGAAGAAATCATGATTGCATTTCCCAAAAATAATGCTTTCAATGAAACACTAGGCTAAAGGCTCAAAAGGACCATGTAAAATTATGCCAAGTAGGATTGGGTTTAGGAGAAAAACTATGGCTTTTCTTATTTGTATAAAATGCAAGGCAATTAACATGAGTCTTCTCTAAGCTCTTTTTACATGTTTCCAAAACTTAAGAATATTGTAGCTTTTGAAGCTAATTAATTTCTACACTCCTTTTTATGAACTTTGTATAAAAGAGGATAGCTTTTCTAGATATTGAAAACTTGAACCTACAAAAAGCATAGTTCTATGTACAAAAGATTAATAATGGGTTTAACGTGCTCATAAATGTTAGGTTATGTAGTAAAACCTTTGTATAATATAGACATTTATGTTTTTTTCTTAAGTAAACCTAGGTTCAATAAACTTATGTAATGTCAATGTCATGATGAACATGACTTAGGTATGGAAAACTCAAATTGATAGACAACTTTGTATGGGTAAAAAGTGCTTGTGAATTATTAAGAGAACTAAGGTGTAGATTACAAATGTATGTAAGAGTGAAAATATTTTTGCCATAAAGGCTATAAATACCCTTTTTATGAATGTTAAGAATTTCATTTGAGATTAAGAAAATAGTTTTTTAGATCATAGTTTAAGGAAATGTAAAACAATTAAGTTTGAACAAAATGTTATTAAATCTAGCTCAAGTTCTTACAACTATTGAGCTCTGAGTATATCATGGGTGACCTAGGTGAAGGTGGTTCTAAGGTGTAGGAGGGTTTTGACAATGTAATGATGATACTCACATAGGATCTAGGAGTAGGTCAGGCTAGTGGCAAGGATCCCTTAGTAGGTTGATTCACTAACATATTAGCATTTTTGCATTACAAATTACAAGTGGAAGGCATGAGCTTTGCTTCCATAACTTTGGTTTAGTAGTTATGATAGTAAATAAGTTATCACTCATAACTTAAGACTATGAGAACTGCATTCTAAAAATTCTAGGATTTCATTATTTTGTAAAAGAAAAGAAAAAGATAATATGGAGCTATATTATCTTGACTAAGAGCTAAAGGTGGTAGGCCTACTCTTTGTGATTTTTGGCTAGATTTTGTCAAATATTTGTCACCCTTGTTGTAATACCCATACTATGAATTTTGATCTTCTTTTGTCAAATATTTACCATGTCTTTTTTCTATAAAAACCCCATATAGATCCCCTAATAAAATAACACTAACATGACTAACATTTGAAGGGGATGAACATTCTATAGTTCACCCTTGTAAATCCTATAGTCTACATTCTATCTAATAAGAATACTTACATTTAATTTGTATCACATTGCCACTACAAATTCCAACTATCATTTCTTTTCTAATTGATGATCAAATTCAAGGAAGGCATGATTGATTCTTTTCTTATAATCCTAATTTTTAGTATGAAGATGCAATGATAACACTAGTTTAGTTTATTGTTGTTAATTTATTGACATCACTCCAAGTAATCAAAATATAGAGGCCTATTCCTTTTATGAGTTTGAGCTGTCATTATCAAAGTCCATCCTAATAAAGGTTTAATAATAAATAGTTTATGCAAATTCATAAGTTTTTAGAGGTGTTTGAAGAAAATTTTAATCATCATACATTATTTATTAAGCATGATGAACATTTTTTAAAATGTTCCAAATTATTTAACGGTACTGTTTGAATGTATATGCCAAACTCATTTAGGATTCCATTTAGAGATTATGAGGGGTGCAATTCAAAGTAACTTACAATAAGTTATGGAAAAATATAATTAAATCTGATTAAGTGGATCAATATTAAGCTAAACTGCATTATTTGAAGTCAGAAATTCACATGGATATTAACTCATCATTTCTTGATGGAAACTTTTAAGAAGAAGTTTATATCTACTAGCTTGAAGAGTTCATTGAACAAGGATACAAAAATAAAGTATGTAAATTAAATAATGCACTTTATGATTTGAGAAAATCACCAAGAATATGGTTTCAACACTATAAATGTTACCCATTTAAGGTTACTCTATATTACAAACATACTAGAAATGATTTCACTCTATGTTGATGACTTAGTATTCATAAGAACCATTAAAACGCGATTCTATAATTTAAAAAAAAAGACACGAAGATAGTTTGAAATGAAATACATATGTCTATTAAAATATTTTCTTAAAATCCAATTTGATCATGTTGAATAAGGGTTCAAAATTTATCAAACTAAATACACAAAGACTGTGATACGGAAGTATGAGTTGGAAAAAGCTAAATTAACAAATTTTCCTCTATATCAAAATATCAAAGTCAAAAGAAAAGATAAAACTCCATTTTTTATTGCAGGCTATTATATAAGCATCATTGGTTCATTGAGTTTCCTTTACAACTTAGCTTGATTTAGAATTTTCTATATCATTCCTATCTAGATTCATGAAAAAATCAAGAGAATCCCACTTAATAGTAAGAAAAGTATTAGGCTACATCAAGAAAACCATTGATAATGGGTTGTACTTTATAAAAGAGGATAGTAAATTCCATAATTATTATAATTTTAATTACGAAGGTGATTAAGATGAAAGACAAACAACTTTATCATTTTCCATGGAGCAAATTCCATTTATTAGAAATCAAAAAAGCAAAGTGCCATTAGCTTATCTTCATATGAAGTTCAATTCATTATCATGATAAATTGTGTAGAACACATTTCTTAGTTGAAAAAATCATTTAAGCAGATAGAATTTAACATAAAACTCCCAATTGACATGCTATTTGACAACATTCTTGGTATTACACTCTCAGATGAACACATATTATATGAATGAGTCAAACAACAAGTACAGTTTTATTGAGTGAAAGAGGGAGTGATTAAGCCTACAAATATTCAAGTTAAGTACCTAAACAACAAAATTGGCATCATTAAGACTATTAGAGATTAAGATAGTTAAGAGAAGGTATTTAACATGATGTCCCAACACTCAAATTCTACATTAAATGATAAAATATTGGAGATAGTAGAAGATTTTCATCGTCAAAATCACTTTACCATAAATACATGTTCACTTTTTTTATTTAAATTCATTTATTCCATGTTAAATTAGTTAACTACTTGAAGTTTCTTTGTAACTATGACACAAAGCCATATTTAAACTCTAATCCCTTCAATTTTTTAAAATTAGAGGCCTAATGGTTATCTTAAATTTAGTTTCTTCAATTAAATTTAAATTAGGATTGACAATATGTGTTTAGGACCAACAACTAAAACCAAATCATTGTTCATGCTCATGTCACATAGAGCATGCCTTCTCTTATCATCATAGATGGACTCCAAGCTAATTCTATATAGAGGTATAATGTTTTCTTAATTTGTAATCAAATTTGAAGTATTAAAACTTTGCTAAAATTTTCTTTGAAGCATTGTTATCCCTCCTAAAGCACCACTAAAACATCAAAATATACAAAAGCATTAATCCATCATTGAAGAATTAATTCTAGTTAAAGTAGAAATTCTTTGTAAAATTAAATTTTTCTTTCAATTGTCATTTTTACTAGTTTCTAAGCACTTCCCTAGCATTACCATTATTGCATAAGAAAGTTTCAACCATTAGATTTCAAGAATCACATCAACTCACATCTAATTCATTCATAATATGGAATATGTTATTCATTTCATGAGTTAAAACTTCCTCAAAATCATTTTATACCTCCAATATCATTTACAACATTTAAGTTTTTGTTTGATTCAATGGACTACAAGTTACAAGAGTCATCTTGACCTAGTTTGTTTGATATCAATGGACTATAACATTTAAAATTTGACTTTTAAATCAACAATATTTGCAAGTTTTTAGGATTCTAGAAGGTGTTAATGTAGGAATGCATTCCTAAACACATTTGGGGATAGGATGATTTTGTAGAAACATTATGGAGCACAACGGGAACATGAGGAATAGTTTTACATAACATATTCTACGTTGGATTAAATTTTAAGTTATTGAAGATTATATGTAAATTCCATTTACATTGCAATTTGGATAAAAAATCATTTTGAAAATGATTTAGAACAAAGAAAAAAACTTGTAGGTGGCACCTAGAGTACCTTGGTTAATTTGTGTCTCCAACTACTTGGAGATGCATCTCTATGGTTGGGATGTCTTGAGCATCCAATTTTCCCTAAGGATACATTCTCATCTAAGATAGAAAATGACAAGTCGAATTATGCCTCACTAGTTCAAATTAATTATATATTATCATCTTGGTACCTTTATCTAACCTATAATATGTTGACCATCAAGGTAGACCAAGGATTTAACATGATTTACTATAGTAAGCTATATAATTTTCAATGCCATAATCTATAAATGTATATTATTATCCCTTAGCATATATATTTTTACAATATCTTAGGTCACACATCTCAACATACCCTTTGGAATCATTTCTATGACTTTCCAACAACAAGCTATATGCTCTAACTAAGCAATCAATGCCTCATTGGCTTTAAATTTACTGTATATGCATGACAAAAATAAATTAATACATAAAAATCCAAGTAAAAAGAATGATAAAATAAATGCCTATGAACCAAACTAATTTAAAAGAATCCGAAATATCTTTAAAATACTTTTTTATGGTAACATTCTTTTAGAAGTATGAAAATGAGAAGCTTTGACATATAACATTTTGAAATATTTGCATGGGAAAAAATTATGTAATCGACCTTCATAGAGAAAGGGTAATTACTTGAATATTCAACAACATATAAAGAAATAGTTTAAATTTCTTATCTTGATCCAATTCATAAAACATCAATAGTGTCATGAATGAAAGCCTAATCTCTTTTTAGATTAATTAGGTCTAACCCACATGAAAAATTAACATCTTACTGTCATTCCAAACGATGCCCTTTTATCTCCCCAAAAAACATTCCAAAATCAATGCATTTAATTATGTCTAGAGCATGCAAAAGTTGAAATGCAAAGACAAGTTTGCATTCTTTATTTTTTAAAAATTAGATTTTATAATACCTTAGCTTTTGATGAGTGGCAAGATACCCTACATCCAACCATATGAGTCACCAGCATTCACACATAATCCAGTCAAATTCTATGGATGGAACTAGTTGTGCATCTAGATTGTTAGATTGGTGGTAGCTTTGTCACATATGTTTTAGCCCAAAGTGAGACATATGGTGACTGATGTTGTTTGATCCTAAGCTATTCCTAATGATGATAAAGAAATTACTTATTTAATATAATTAACAATGAAAAGTAAAGTCTAACTAGCCTATGTGCAATGAATATCCATTCCTAACCTTCCATACATGCCTTGAAATTTGTGCAACTACCATTGGGTTTACCAAGTGTACCGTTATTAGGCATACCAAAAAATACACTACTAGGCTACCAAGTAATTACACTTAAGTGCTTATGATTAGTCATATTGATTCTACTTAATAATAGGAATAATAAAGAGTAATAAATGATCACATTAGATAAAGAAAATAGTAAACATTTAACCAATTAAAAGCAATAATAATGCTAAGTGGATGTTGCAATGATGAAACTAATCATGATCTTTATTATCGAACATGTAACACATCCAAGTACATAACACTTGAATAAGGATGCTCTACAATCACTTAACATCACATTGTGGGCATGCACTAGAAACCAACAGGACTTGAAATCTGTCAAAATCTATGAATCTATCTCTATTTTTCTATATCCCAACTATGCACCCAAGTGTGGTATTTCTAGCATAGAAGGGATGATATTGGATCCCCAACATCGGAGGTTATGCTCTGATATTGGATACCCAACATTGTGGCCCTACAAGACATGACTCATCATACCCATACAATTGAATGAAAACTTGTCCTCGAGTTAAACAAACATGAGGAATAAGTTCTTTATAAAATATTGAAAAGGTATAGAATTATTAACTATCTTAGAAAGATACAATTTGACTCTTTCATGTCATAGTGGTGTTTCACACAAAATGTACACATCATAACAAAACAAAAAAACTTAGGAAACTCATGTAGTTCCTAGAGGTAGTGACTCTTCCATTGGTTACTTCCCCTTGTCATCAAGCTTCTAGAATTGATAGTGATTCAAGAGCACCTACAACTTCTCCCTCTCTATTCTTGGGTCATGTACCATCCAAGCTAATGAGCCAATATGTGTTGGAACTAGTACATCCCACGGACATGGAAACTGTAGAAACATCTTATTTGCTTTCATGTACCATGTAATGAACTACTATCATTCCTTATCAAAAGCTCTTGTCTTTTCTTTTAGTTCATGATGATCTATTAATCTTTTAGCTAGGTCCGAGGCTACATATCTTTCCCCATGGTAGTGGGCCTTAACTGCTTCCAATTTCAAAGTTTACCATGTGAAGTTTTTGAATAGCACTTTTCATGTCTCCAAACTCTTTTTCATACAAGGTGTAAGTGGTTTTTGCTTGTTGCTCTAGCTCATTTCTAAGCCAACCTATTATTAACATGGCAAGGCTGGTGTAGTGAAGATTAGCCAATGCCATGTACTCATCTTTAATCTGTAGGTCCTTATTCTTCACCTTTGCTTGGTATACTAAGGCATAGCTATGCAAGATGGGTTGCTAGTCATGATTTTTCATTGACATGGAACTAATGAAGGCCTTTTCCATATATATTTATTTTTCATTAATCTATTTGTTCATCCCAATTTGGTCCTGGAAGTGCACCTTTAGCTTTTCCTGTTTCTTGACCTTGTTTTATGATGTGCTTATCCCAATTGTAGATTTTTTACAAATTGTGCCAACCTCCTCCATTGAGAGGGTTCAAGTTTCTCTAGCCAATCTACTTATGACTTGGTTGACCCTCACCAATTGTTTCCTTAACTAGTTGACACTTTTTTCCAAGATATTTTTCTATTTCTCTATAGTGGTCAACCTTTGATTACCAGTAGCAAGTTGTTTATTCTCCTCTTGTGCAATGATCAATGCCTTCTTATGGGGATATGCTTGGGCTTCAATGATTGAGGCATTCTAGATCACTTTATTCTTTTCCTATTCAACAACTTTGTTCTATTTAATCAATCAGCCAAACTACTTTGTTCAAAATTATTCTAACTAGTCAAGCATAATGAATTGGGAAGGATCCCTCCTTTTAGTGCTTAGGACAATGAGCTCTTGTTGTACCATGTGCACTTTTGCTTCTACATGCTCTACCCTAGTCTCTATCATAACTAGTTTTTCTTTTGTGGAAATGAGGTTAGATTGTACTATAGTAACATCACTAGGGATGTCAAATAGAGTTGTCATTACTTTTTCAATCTATAGTAATCTATCAAGTACATCCTTGTGGTCCACAGGAGTTATTAAAGTCCTAGCTAACATTTGCGCATCTCTAGTTCTAGACAAATCTACTGAAGGAAAAATAGGCACATTAAAAGATTCTTTAATGTGGTTTGTAATAACTTCTACTACACCTACCACATCTTGGTTCTACATGATCATGATGGTGGCATCTCTTCGTATTTCTAGCATTACTTGAAAACATGTAGCATTTTTAGAGATCTGTTGTGACCATTGGGCTTCTCCTTCTAGTTGCAAAGATATCTATTACCTTGATAGATTGATAGGAATTGTAGGTTGAATAACATCATTAATAACCCAAGAGACGTTTGATTCATCCCTACTTCTCCAACAGAGAGTTTGAGCTATTCTCTACAGATGGCTCATTATGGTTCTATAGTCTTGTGGTAGTGGTAGTGGAACTTGTAGCTCTTACCATTGCACTAGTTATTGCTTAGGCTTTTTTTCTAATTCTTGTTTAGGCTCCTTTTCTGGTTCTTGTTCATCACCAAGGTCTTTCCTTAGTGTTGCAAGTTTGAGAAATTCAGCAAAAGAAGCATTCTGAGCTTTCTTGGGAACATCATTGGTGTAGCCCAAGATTCTAGTACACTTGCACAACTTTCTATGTAGGAAAGGAAATGGAAGTATCAGCTTTCCTACCTTTCCTTCCTCAAATCACCTTTGAGTTTCCATGAAGTACAACTAGGGAATATTGACATTGTATTTTTCCATCAAAATTGCACTTCTACTAGCTACATAAGTTGATATTCTATTCAACTCTTTAGTTGGGAAGAGGTGATCTGTGTCAATTCTGAGGTAGATCATCTCTTTCAAGGTCAACTCATTATATATCATGTTTTCTTTATTGTATGCCTGCCTCAAAGATAGTTTTCTAGATTTTGTGTCAGACCTTGTAGATAGATGCACTACCTTGGCCTCCACAGTAGGTATGTTTAGAGCCTCTACGATGGCCTTGATTGAAAAAGAAATAGAGACTCTACCAATGTTGACTGTGGTTCCTTCTTCCTTATCATGTGAAAATTTGTATGTCTCACCGAGGTACCATTCCCCACTTTCAAAGAGGATGTGTCATAGAGGTGATGCCTACACCTAAGTTCTGACCACCTTAGGGACAAATTCCATGAATGGCTGAAAGTTCATTTCCATGATGATCATGGTCAACATGTATCACTCTTTGATGGCTTGGAGGCATTCTTGGGACAACCTAAGACATTGTCCTTGCACTGAAGCTTGTAGTTTGGTGGCCTCCCCTTATACTAACTCCCCTGTAGTAGGAGTCTCTTGATGAATGCTAAATGATTGAGCCTCCTATTCTTCATTCTCAGCTAGTGGGCCTTATTCTCCTAATTAGTCTCTACAACCTCTCAAGCATTCGATTGCACCTTGTGAAGGTCCTTCTTATCCACCCCTTAGAATTTAGTGTTACTAAGGTGTTTCTCATTTATTTTCAATAGGATTATACCTTTCTCATGACCTTAGTTTCATTAAGTTCTTAGTTAATGTAATTGCAAAGTTAAAAAAAAATAAAAAAAAATGCCCAAAAAATGTTAGCTTCTTTTATGACCCTTTACAAATGGCTTTTTCCCCTTATGTATGGCTTATAATGATAGTTATGGCCCCTTGGGCAAGAAAATTAATGGTTCTAGCATTCATACAATTGATTGTTCATTAAAATACTTAAGGTTTCTAACATGCTTACCTTTATAATACCTTCTAGGAAACAACAAATTTTGAAAAATTGGTGCAAGTTTTCCATGCAAGCCCCCTCCCTTAACTAAATTGAACACTCTAAGTTTAACTAGGTTCAAAAACTATGAAAATCATAGTGGTATGGAGGAAGATATCATGTGTGGAGTCTAGTTGCACGGAGCTCTAAGTTAAGAGAGAAAAATGCAAAAAATCCCCTATCTTCAAGTGATGATCATGAATATTTTGAACACTACAAGGTCTCATTTATAGCTTTTTATGGATCCAATATAGGGTATTTTATGTCAAGTCCCATCTAATATTGGGTAGTCGATATCAGGATGCTTGGAAAAGCATTTAATGAGGATATTCAACATGGAAAATAAAACTTTGTGATTGGTTGGAAGGTTTCATGTAAAATCCATAGGTTTGGAATAAGTGAGAATTCATATATAGGTATTGGTAGTGGTAGAAGATGGAATCACAGGAATTAAGAACTTTAAAAGGTGTAAGGAAAGGGGTATTAGATCCATGCTATAGAATGGATCAGTTATATAATAAGGAAAGGTATTAAATTTATCATTTATGTAGTTGAAAGGTTCAATATGATGTAGTTGTATTAGCTGTGTACAAGTTACAATAGTTATACATGTGCT
>MNCI01034517.1:76192-97950 GCA_015680685.1 Gnetum montanum | reverse complement strand
AGTAGGCTCTACCTTCATTGTCCTTGTATAACCACACCTAAGAATGTTCATAGGCACCAAAGGGATTAAATGCAACACATGTTGAACCAAACACACATCTTAAAACTACCAATTTAAGAAATTAACTCTATGTTACACAAAACCATAAGTTAGGATCATACAAACAATGAGATGAAATGGATTTTAGAAGGGATTGTAGAAATTGGGACGTGAGGAATAATGAATCCTTTTATGTTATTAATGGTTAAAGTAATTAGTAGCCCTTTTTCCAAGATTTAAACCAAGTCCAAACCATGCTCCAATGACATCACACATTTTATCTCTTTGTTTGACAATCATAAGACTACCACAGTTGCAAGGAGTAGCATCACTTGGCATTTTGTCCAAGGGAGGAGTTTATTCATGGCACTTTTCTTTCTTCTTCTCTTCCTTTTTCTTTATATGTGTCAACCTTACCAGAGAACTACCTTTAGGCATGGGTAACATATCTTTCTAGTGCCATTGTAAGGTAGCACTTATTTACTCTTACTTCCATTTTTCATTAAATCTACAAGGATGTAATTACAACCTTAGCAATATGATAGAACATATAGATGTCGTCAAAGAGATTCCACAAATCCCTTTGATGTCACACCCATTGCATTCCCACTTGGTTCTTTACTTCTCTATCCCAACACAATGATTACAAGTTTATTCTTAATTTGATGATAGAAAAGGATATCATTATGATCATGGTCAGAACCAGTTATTAATGGGATGGATGGATGGATGATGTGGGGTCACTATCTAAATAATTTGTCCCTTGTGGCTTTAGAACATAGAGAAAACCTCATCTTAATGGGCTACATGATCATTTTATTCACAATAAAGATTACTAACAAAGGGAATGAAAACAAAATATGGAAAAATTTAAAAAGGATAGGAAAAATTTATATCAAGAAATAAGAAAATGATAAAAAAATGCAAAAAAAAAGATGAGAAACACATATTAATTCTAAGTGTTAGGATGGGGAATTTTCCCTATGACTAGGCATTTGATCATGACAAGAATTAATAAGTGCATAGGCAAGCTCCATGCATTTGTGAAATAGTGTTAACCTTTCATTTTCAAGCCACTAGGTGTCTCTTGATTTAGTGGCAGTTACATAGATAGGTTGTTGTTCACAAACTTGGTTGTTAAATGTACCATGGATCAAAGTATGAGCTATGTCAATGATACAAATGTCTAGCCCATAACTACATGTGTGATCATGATTAGTTATGCATGGATTTGTTTCTCTCTTCACAATGTTAGATTCATTACTTCTGTTAGGTGTTGAAGTAATGATGGATGTTGGCCTTTGTATAGGATTGAAGGACATTGGTTGTGAAAGGGAAGGCATTGCACTTGATTGACATTATGCTAGTTTTGATGAGGTAGTAGGTCCATGAGTGTTATGCTTAAGCATGGAAGTGATCCTAAAGAAAGGATATTTCTAGGATTATGGTGGGAACCTACTGGCATTATCATGTCTATGTGCATTCAAAGCACAAGTGGCATTCTTTTATTGATGTTATGATGTTGAATCCTCTTATGTTATTGGCTATGACATGTGATGGTGTGAAGTATGAGAATATTGAGGATAGAATGAAAGGTAAGATGTGTAAGGTGGTGATCCTTTAGGAGATGTTACAAGTTTGATGATACTGAAGAGAGTGATAGTAGCGATTTGAAGTAGAGACCATAGAACTAGTTGGGGAAACAAGATGTTGAGCATAATATCCATATTGGTTGGCAGTAAGGGGAGGGCTCGTTTGATGATGGTCTCTTCCAAAACTATGGGTTTCACCACTATAGTTGATGATAGTGTTGAGGCTAGTAAGAAGTCCCCCTAGGATAGTATGATTGGTTGTAGGACTGTCTATAATTACCTTGTAGGAAAGATAATTTCTTGGGCATGTGCTTCTATATGAACTTGGGATTTAATGCACAAGATCAATACTCATTTTAATGCACCATGACTAGATAATAGCCCTTTGGGTGGTCATATATGCAAATGTCATATTTGTTATCTTTATCTTTGGTTGCGTTTATAGCCTCTTTTTCTTTAGTCATTTTTCCTATTTTCCAATAAGTATTCCTATTTTTCTTTGGTTCTTCTTCCTCCATTTATTATGATCGATTGATTCATTTTGCATTCCCTTCTCCTCTATAGTTTCTATGAAAGTTGTAAATTTTTCATTTATCCACTTTGACATCCTATTAAACCTTACTTTAAGTTCATTGATAGACTTCTATATAGACAAGGTTTGTTGTAGAATCACCTTATTGGGAGCTACCTCTTTCTCCTTACCATAGATGTGGAACTTCTTTTTTTGAAGAGTTGGATCCTAATGATATTTCTGAACATTCTTCCATTTACACAGCTCTCCTTCTTCTCTTGCCACATGCTCGATTAGCTCTTGGATTTGATGGGCTTGTAGCCTATATAATTGACCTTGAGCATACATTCTAAGGGTCTCCCTTGTTTCATTACAAAGCCCATCAATGATGTGGAAAAGTTGCTCTTCCTCAGAGAAATCATTGCCTAGGCATCTATTCAGTAGAGAATAATATCTATTTAGGGTCATGTCCAAGAGTTCACATTCTTCTTTTCTCCATCTTGGGATCTATTTTCTTAGGCTGAACACCCTTGCATAGGTTTGGTATTTCTTATAGAAGAGTTCCAAAATTGTGGACCACCTCTAGATTGAATTTGATTTCAATGATGTATACCATACTTTGGATTTGTCTATTAGTATCCTAGGAATGAACTTAAGCATTTTCCACCCACTTTTAATATCGTGTAAGACACAGGCATCATGGAAGACTTGTAAATAATGTTGTGGATCATAATCATAGACTTTCACAAATATAGGGATATTATTCATATCAAGCCCTTTTAGGTGATTTTCTTTAAGATTCCTGTGGGGTATCTAAACTACCTTTGTGATCTACATTAGGCTCTTAGTGGCCAATAAGGATTCATTGTCATCACATGTGTCATGGTGAAAATTTCTATTTCTATTTGCTTAATTGTGATGACTTTGACTTTTCTTATGTTTTCAATTTCTATTTTTATTTCAACCCCATATTGGAACTCTGTCTCTATACCTACATTCATATTTTTCAAAACTAGACATTGAAGAGGAAAATTAAGATGAGGAACTAGGAAAATTTCCATGGCTTTTATGGTGTTCCCCAGGATCTCTTGATTTATCATTTTCAAGTTTTGAGGAGGTCCTAGGCCATGAGGCCTCCCTTGGTCTAGGACTTACTTCATCTTCTCTAGGGTTTTCTACCTTAGGTGAATGTAGTCTTTGAATATTGTTAGGGTGGTCATGAATATATGAAACCCCTACATGAGGTTGGTCACTCCAATTTTCTTCAACATATATCTCGTTAGTAATCTAATGAATGTTCTTGCCATATAATGAATTATCACTTCCTTGTGAAGTAGATATTGTTTTTAATTAATGATGTGTGTGATTTAATATTTTTTGAAAGATATATTATTAATGCATTTACAGTGATCATGTATGATATAACTAATCTACATAACTAGCATCATCCCCATGAATGATGCCAATGATAACTAGCAAGATACCCCTATGTTCAACAATATGAATCATAAGTGTTCACACACAATCTGGTTGAATTCCTATGGATGGGATTATTTGTGTATCTAAATCATTATGCCTTGATTTAAGTTCACTATCTTCCCACTTGGACTAGTGATAGCTTTTTCACATATGGTTTAGTCCAAAGTGAGGCATATGATGACTAATGTTGTGCAACCGTAAGCTATTCCTAATAATGATAAAGAAATTACTTGTTTAATCTAATTAACAATGGAAATTAAAGTCTAACTAGCCTATGTGTGATGAGTATCTATTCCTAACCTTCCATACATTCCTTGGACTTTGTGCAACTACTACGAGGTTTACCAAGCATATCATTACTAGGCATACCAAACGATACACTACCGGGTTACTACGTAATTACACTTAAGCACTTGTGATTAGTCGTACTCATTTTTCTTAATTACAAGAATAATAAAGAGTAATAAATGATAACATCAACTAAGGAAAACAATAAATATGTAAGCAATTAAAATCAATAATAAAGCTAAGTAGATGCTGGAATGATGAAAGTAATCTCAATCTTTATTGTGAAACATGTCATGCATCCAAGTACATCACACTCAAATAAGGATGTCATATAATTACTTAACATTACACTGTGGGCATGCATTGGAAACTAAAAAGATTTTAAATCTATCAAAGTCTATGAATCTATCTTTATTTTTCTATATTCCAAAAGTGCATCCAAGTGTGCTATTTATAGGCTAACATGGAAGGGGTGATATCAGATCCCTAACATTAGAAGTTGTGCCTTAATATTAGATACCTGACATTGCAACCCACCAAAACATGACTTATCATCTCTATATTTATAATATACATCTATAATTGGAATTAATTTTCTTAAAAGTTTTTTTTAAAAAAATTAATCCTTGATTTTTTCTATATAGAAATAAATATTCTCTTCCAAATTACATTTATAAACAAAGAACAAATAATTTAATTTAGTTAAAGATTAATGTGTTAGCCTAGTGGTAAGACTCTTTATTTGGAAGCTTTAAGTTATGGGTTCAATTTTGATGGGCAATGTTGAATTATGAGGTTTTAATTTAATTATATGTCTTCAGGGTAAATCATCACTTGAAGCCTTGGTTAGCTATGCCTAGGTTCAAACTTGTGTTTTCCAACTTAAGAACCAAGCATCTTACCATCAAACCTATGTCTTTTGAGTTGCAAACCAAGCACCTTACCATCACTCCAAATAATGATCCCATATCTTGGAGGTAAAGAGGTAAATATTATTTTTAAGAATTTCCAGCAATCCTCTTAATCCCAAGGACATATTCATGGAAGAGATGTTCCAAATGCATCCAAGTACCTGTTGCCAAAATGCATTCGCTAATATTATTATTTCTTGATAATTTCCTATGACTAGATTCATTAAAGTTTATACTTGGCTACTTTTGTTGGTCTTCAATTTACAACTATTTTAAATTGTGTTTTTATACATAATTCTATGGAGTTTATAGCACTACTAAAGGCTAGAATTTAACAAAGATGTGATTGGCTAGAAAGTACTAAGCAAGATTGGTAAATGGAAGTATTTGTTATTTTTTGGTAAGGGGTTTGATCATACAATTTACATGATATGTCTTTTTTTTTTTTGTTTTTTGTCATGTAAACACTATTTCCATGAAAATGTTAGCCTCCCTAATGTTGCAAAGAATTCATAAGTACTCTCCCTTGTTTTGGACTCATTGAAAGGATCATCAGTTGTCACTTGCATGTAGTGTTTTGGAATTCAAAATCATGCTTCAAATAAACTCAAACTGTCAATTAAACTTGCCCAAATTGAAATTATACATGCACTATGACAAAAATATTTATTGTGATAAAGTATGACACTCTAGTCATTGTTAATTCAGGTTCTAGCCAAAATCAAGATTTTACCATTAAAAATTTTTCATTTATATGTTTTTCAAAACCCAAATTATGATAATATGTATTTTAAATCCATACAGTAAACAAAATACTTAGTTTATAGTTGGTAAAATTTCACTGAACTTGGGATTGAACTTATAATTTGCCTAACCATAAACCACATGCTATATCATACTAACAAAAAAGCAATATTAAGACTTACAAATTTATAACTACATTCATGGACAATTGAGATAAACCTTTATTAATTATTCTAACTAGCAATACAGGATCATTAGTTCATAACCAACATATCTGTAACTTTTTAAGTTTTTTTTTCAAAAATTAGTTGTAACAGTATAACATTACATAAAAATCAATTAATGATCTTTTGGGTTCTACATCAAAAGTTGATAATGGAAACAAAAATTTCTTCCATGATATTCATGGTGTCAACAAATAGCCAATGCATATGGCAATTTTGTTAAAAGTAATTCATTCATCAAATGAATAGCATTTTAAAGTTTTTATACAAGTGTATGCAACATCTGAGTTGGAGGAAGATTAAGTATGAAATCTTCTCAATGCAAATGTTCAAATCTCATGGCATGAATCGATAACACTAATCCATGTTCAAATGTCATATAGTTTGTTCCACTCTTGTGAAGCTTCTTTTGGCGTTTGAAAGATCCATATATGTGGAGCATCTTTATGCTTATAGGATGGCCTAATTTTATCATATATCAAGAGCCTAAAAGGAAAACCTATATAGAAATAGTGAACAAACTCACACACTACATTAAAACAATTATGTTAAATCATGAAATGATTTCTTTTAAAAAATAAAAAAATTCTTTGTTTTTTTTCTTTAAATAATAAGAGGCATATTAAGAGTTAGGGATGAAGCCAAAGTGCGAAGACATAGCTCATTGGATAGAAAATTTTGTTCTCTAACCTAGATGTTTATTTCTAATTTCATCCATTCTTGTTACTTTCATCATTCCCTCCAAATACCATTACCATTACTATTGGCACTTATTCAGAATCTTTATTTTCACAATGTCTTAATCATTTTGTGTTAGTTATCCTTCTATCCAAGGAACACAAATATGGTATGTTTACTATGAACATATATGTATATATCTATGTATGTCTAGAAAATGTTCATGACAATTTCAGTCATTAGTTTTAAAAGTGTACTTTATTCAATTATATTGTCTTCATTGTCATGAGTTGGTGCAACTTGTGAGTGCAAATGAAATACTTTTTAAATATACTAATCAACCTTACATACTACATTTACTTCCACAAAGTGAAATGATTAGCTATATCAAAAACATAATGTCTTATTGCTAAAATTCAAATATTCGAAGAATCATGAGGTAATGACACATGGTAACACCTCATCACTCTACAAACCTAGTCTTATGATACCCTAATGTTTCAACAAATCCCTAACTACTTATCATCAAATTCTCCATAATGTGAAATGTATGCCTCTGACAGCTTCAAAAATGCCAAATATTAGTTTTTGCTAATACTAAAACTGAAACTGAATTTATATTTACATCCACTAAGAGCCTCTTAGATATATTAGACAAAGTAGCTTTATAATTCCTTTTATAGAATTATTTTTCAATAAATAACTCAATGTTGCCTACTAGAATCAAACCTATTACATGGGTTTCCATCCCAATACTAAGTTGCCATGGTTCTAACATATGCTTATCTTCTACTGTCTTAAGAATATACTAATTATTACACTTGCATCTAGGTTATCATTGCAATTCCATGTACTCTAATATATTTTAAAGCACCTAATCATTGAAACTTCCAATGTTTTCTATCTTATAGCTATATTAGGCATTCAACTATGACAATACTATCCCTCTAGAGCTGATCTCAAACCTGCAACTATCTCCAAATTAACATGGAATTTTTGTGAAGATTAAGAATACAAATTATCCATCAATAGTAGAGCCTCATGTTTCTTATGTAAGTGGCTATGGATTTGAATCCCACCATGCTCACAAAACCTAACTGCTATATATTATTGTTGCTAATATCACCCATGATATCAAATGGGGCCATGATCAACAAAAATATCCTATAAAATCATTTACCATTTAACCAAGTAATTATAATGTGTCGGAAGTTGGACCAATGTGTGGGAAGGTGAACCGATGTGCAGGGAGATGGACTAATGTGCAGAGATATGAACCAACATGCAAGAAGGTGGATCGACATGCAAGGAGGTAAAATGTCACTAGCAGGTAGCTAAAAAGTAGATAATGAAGGTGACATGAAGAGTGGGGAGCAAGGGCCTCCTTAACAAATTAGGCTCACTTACCAAACATCTACATCTCTCTCCATTAAGGCACACATAAATGGGCAAGGAGGTCTCCAAGGGCTAAGAAACTAGTCGATAGTGATTTTCTCTCTCTATCTTCTCCTATTTTTTTTTGGGTCCACAATGGTGCAACTAACATGCTTAGACAATGGACATAGTAGGTGGGTTCTACAGTCCTATTTGTTTATTCTTGGCAATAGTGATATTCAGTAATGGCAAAGCTACATGGATGACAATTAACAATCTCAGTAGGAAAGCAAGAGGTAGCCATTTTCTTTTCCTTTTTTGCTACGAGAAACCCCACCTTGAGGAGTTATTTGATTTCCTCCTTAGAGATCTACTTTAGTTTGGGGTTCAATTTTATTTGTGGCTATCTCTTTGGCTTCACAGCTAGGTTGGTGTAGATGCAATGCTAGCATATCCTAAGATCAATCCCTATGAGTTTAGGATATGACTAAGTAAAGGCTATTGACCATTTTTGAACCACATTCAATAGCATATTTTTCTATTCTAGAGCAAGATTTGAATTGATTATGACTAACTTCCCATTTTTAAGAACACATATTTCATGTTGGTTGGTAGCATCTTTAGTTCAAGGGGCTCTTGCTTGAAATTGTCAAGAATTTCTAACTCTCCCTAATAGCTATCATCATTTGCATCATTAGAGAGTTGGTAATGAACTTGCTCTAGTTCATCCATGCCTACAACATATGCACATGTTGGGCTCTCAATTGGTTCCATGCAACATGTGTTGCTTTTAGGATCAGTGGTTAGCCACTAGTTTCCCTCTTGTTTTGTGGCTACTATGTATAGACACCTTTGAATTTTTGCTTCTAGTGCACACTGCTTGCATGCAGAGATGGATGATCATTTCACTACCTAGAGTTTCTGCACATAATTGCGCCCTATATCACTATACATGATGCATGAAAATTGCTTCTTCTTGATCTTCTTGAATGCATTTTATTTAAATATTTCTAGGGAAAGATCTTTGATTCCAATTCTTGCATCAATAGTGATTATCCATGCCCTTTCCATAATGATTGGGAGGTCCACTTTGCAATTCTTCACCTTGATCCTTAGAAAATCAGCAAGATAAGACTACCCAAATACAGTGGTCATAATGTCTCCTACCAATCCCAATGGAAGAATGATGAACTAGTTTGCTAATTCTAATTTGATATTACTTTTCTTGAGAGGAGGTAGGTTCCATTCAGTATACATCTCATGAGAAATTAGGTTGATACCAAAACTTGAGTGAAGAAGAGCTATGCATGGTTCATTCCTAGCAATCTACAAATAAATAATAGGAATTTCAAGATTAATTAATTTCCTAGGAAGGTTGGTAGCATACATCCAATCAAATATGGCATGAGTAAGCATAATAGTATAGATCTTGGGAGGTATTTGGTTTAAAGGGGACTTGGAGGAATTTAATATAGAGGAAAATGGAGGAATAGGGTTGTTAATAGCAGGTGTTTTTGAGGGCTTAGGTAGACTATGTGATTAGAAAAAATGTTTTTTCTTTGATCAAGTATCTAAACCACTAAATTGATAAACCAGTTGTAGATTGATGGTCCTAGTAGCATTGCATTGTTGCAGTTAAGCTAGGAGTTCACCCTACATAGGTGGAGTAGCTAATAGCTATGCAAATGAAGAAGGAAGATGTGCAGGAATAGGAAGAGGATAAGGGTAAAAGTTGGCATCCATTCTTTCATGTGGAGAATGAGTTTGATAATAATTAGAAGGATGGTAGTGAGATTGAAAAGTAAAAACATGACTAGAGGAGTCAATAAGGTTGTCAATAATTAGATAGGATTTGTTGAAGGTAATACCCATATAGATGAGGTTGTCAATAAGGATATTACTACCTTGCTAGTGCTAGTGCCCATGACTGTGGTTGTTGCTACTATTGATATTGCTCATATGATTGCAGTGGAGTTCCACTTGGATAATATTGTTATTTCTAGTGAAACTACCTAGAATTACCTTGAGGATAAAGCAATCATCTAGGTGTTTGCCTTTGTGCTAGTTGTGGATTCAAGGAATACATCCCAAATCCCTATAAGTGTGAGAAAATAAGACAACATCCTTTAGGATGTTCATAATGGCAGATGTCACATCTACCATCATCATTTGATTCACTTCCCACAACTTCCTCTATTGTAGAAATCTTGTCCTTACCTCTTTGATAGGGACATTCAACTTCCTTGCACCTCTTGTGCTCATGATCACTACCTTATTCTTTGGATTCTTTAGTAATGTTTAGAATAGCTTGAAATCTACTATCCATGGAGTTTCATAATTGATTAATCTTGACCATAATTTCATATTGAAACTTTTGAAGTGGTAAGGCTTCTCTATTCAACACCTAATTAAGTGTTGATTCTTCCTCAGTATCACAAAATCAAGCATCCCTCTTCCAAATGGAAGAATTGCAAATATACTCCTCTGCATTTTTTCATTTTCTTAATTCACCTTCCTTTTTAGCTACCTACACAATTAATCTTTGAATTTTATGGATGCTTAATTCTAAAAATCACCCTTGGGCATAGACACCAAGGGTTCTCCTCATTTTAGATCAAAGCCCATCTACAATCTGGCGAATTTGATCTAGTTGAGAATAACTATGGATAGGACATTTGTGCATTAAGAAATAGTATCAAATGATGATGGCATCCAAGGGTTTGTGTGTTCTTTTTTTCCATCCTTAGACTTACCTTCTTAAGTTGGACACTCTAAAGTATGTTTAATATTTATCTTTGAACAATTCAAGCATTGTACTCCATCTTCTGATAGATTCCAGTTACAAGGTCTAATACTAGTTTTCTGCATTTCTAATGAGTGTCGTTGGAAACAACTTAAGTTTTTATCACTCACTCTCTATATTTTTCAAGTTACATGCATCTTGAAAAGCTTGGAGATGGTTCTATGGATCTAAGTTATATCCCCTTTCAAACCTAGGGATATTGTTCATATCTAGCCTCTTGATCTAGCTATCTTTTACATGCCTTGTTAGAATTCGTACTACATTTGTGATGTTTAGCGTACTTTAGGTAGAAAGAAAAGGGTCATCAAGGCCATAATTTTGGTTCCTATAATGCCATCTACTACTCATTCATTCATGGAATTGTGCCTCTCTTAAACTCTCAAGCCCTTGGTCTTACTTTGCTTGATGATCCCTTCGATCATTTCAGCCTTGTCAGTAACCATCATCATACTCATGCCCTTCGTAGTTGTGATTAGAGCTAGAAGAAGATGAAGATGATGATGAATTTGAAGAGGAAGGAGGACTAGCACCATCATGGTACTTGCTACCACCTCTTCAGTGATTGTGACCATGATCACAATCTTGTTTCTTGTTTGCATCCCTACCTTGACTTGCCTCTTTGGATCCTTCTTTATCATTGTATCCATTCTTACAAGAACCAAGATTATGAATTGTGGACTATAAGTTCTAGTTTTAACCTCCTTCATTGAATTCAAAGAGAGAAATTTCATTGAATGAAAAACCCCTAAAGAAGGGCTCTCCACCATCATTTTGGCACAAAAAGAATGGGAAATCATTAAATCCTTTTTCCTTTGTAAATTCATGACGTTGTTCTAACTATTGATCCCTTAGACACTGTGCCTTAGTGAGATGATAATCCCTGGCATCACTATCTTGCACCATGTACTTAGCATGAAGTCCTTGGAGACCCCATCATATAAGCACTTGTTGGAGCATTGCAGGAATAGATTGATTGGGTGGTAACACAATGTTTCCTTCCATATTATACAACTGAATCTATTCATCATAGTATAGGATGAAGGTGAAATTTGGTACATACTCATTAGGATGAGTATATACCTCTCAGTATTGTTGAGGCATTGGTTGATCTACTTTGTTAGACTTGAGCATAGAACCTTTCTTGTGAGAAGAAGACATTTTATGTTAAAAAATAAAAATCACAGCATGCTTCTAAATATTGTTGTAGTAATTTTAAGATGTGATATGACTTTAAGGTTCATTCCAATGATTTGAATAATTTTTACTAAATCATAGATGGCACACATAACAACTAAGAGGTCCTCAGTAATGGTGCTAATGATGAGTGATGAGGTACCCCTACACCTAACCATATGAACTAGAAGCATTCACATGTGATCTTTTTGAACTTTGCAAACTTTAAGTTCTTAATTACACTAGTTCAAGGAAGTGAAATCTAGTTGAAATGATCATTGTCTTCTTAGTTCTACTCATGAGGTACAAGTATATGGTTAAATGAAACTAAGGTATATGATTTTTATCATTTTGTATTTTATAAGTTTAATCACTTCGAATAAGAACGAAAGGTAGAAGAATGTAATATCTAATTCTTCTACTGCCTAGTTAGCCTAACACAAGTACCCATCCCCACTCTTCAAACACATCTTGAACATGTATAGTGCTACTGTGTTACCAAATGCTAAGCATTTCTAGATTACCAAGTAGTACACATATTCTCGAAGTGATCATGCTTATGTTGATTAACACTTGGAAATTGATTGCTTAATGAAAATGCATTAAAGTAAAGTGCATGAATATAAAATGAATTAAAGGAAATATTAATCTATTCTCAGTGCTACAAGGATTATCAAAAGGGCTTATCTTTATTCCCATCACACTACTATGCTTAGGTACATCAGTGCTTGAATAAAGATTTATAGAAAACAAATTGCAAGAGCTTCACTATACTATGATAGAAAAATATAAAAAACTATCTAAAAATCATGATCCCAAACACTATATTTATAGGCCATCATATACCCTATGATATCAAATATGTGACATCGTATCTTAGGCTCCAATATCTAAGATCTGATATCAAAGGTGAAAAAATTGATTCATAATTATGTATTAGCATGTTTCTTAAAATTAGTCTAAATATTTGTTAGAGATATGAAGACAAAATTTGTAGTTCACTTATGTTGAACTTCACTTTCCTATTTTACTTTTTGTTAGTTTTAGAATTCTCTAAAGAATAGTTAAGATTTCTAAAACTTGTTGTAAAAGAAAAAAGTGAAAATCTATTTGAGTTAATTATTGGTTGTTTCCATTCTTTTAATCCTAAATGTGACTATTAAAATCCATCTTCGATTTATGGTGAGTGAGTTGAGAGTGCATGGTCTCTTATGTAAGGGTTTCTATGTGGAAGCAACTAACTTGTGATCTTTGTAAACATCCCTGTATATCTCTGTAGTTTTGAAGATGTTGTAAAAGCTGCTAAGTTTCTTTTCTCTTTATCTTCCTTGTTTCTCTCTCACTCCATTCTAAAAGTTTTATTTCTCTATTGTTGTGTTATTTTTGTGCTTGTAATATTTGTAAATACTAATTTTTGCATAATATTGTGTAATTTGTTAACAAGTGGTGTCAAAGCAAGGTTGAGTGAGGTTAAGTTGTTCAATGTTTGTTATTGGTGGAGTACAAAAGGCATTGTAAGGTTGATTATTTACATATTTTTTTCTTTTTTAGTGTAGATTATTTTAGTGCAAATTGTATGTACAAGATGGTTAAAATGTCTTGTTTTTGTTCTCATTCATGGAAGAAAAAAATGAAAGAGAAAAGAGACCAAGATTGTGAGAGATGTCCCAAGTGGTGGTTCTCTTGGGCTCCCCCCATGGTTCGGGGGCCATGGAACACTTTGAGGCGCCCTCGAGTGGCTCTCAAGTGTTACAAAACCAACCCTGGCATGGTGGTACCAAGCTAGAAATAGGACACACTCCTGTTGCAACTCTCTTCTCTAAGTCCTCTTCCTTCCCTCTTCTCCGTGGAGAACTACATGGCCCTGATTCTACGGAAGTCGTAGATATGTAGGCAACCAAGACTGGATAGTTTTGGTGCAGTGCCAGGCCACACCTTGTACCAGATCGTGAGGGGTATGGGGGTGAGGCACCTTCCCTTGTAGGTGCATCGTCTTCCCTCTCACCGGTGTTTTCTGCAAGGTTGTGTGTATGTGCGTGCTTGTATGGTTCTCATTTTGGAGTTAGTTTCCCTCCATGAGGTGCGTGGTTGTGTACATTTAGAAGCTATGCTTCTGCTTGCACACACTTGTGAGTTGCTTGCTTGCTTGGAGGCGTATTCCCCAGGTCTTCCACCCTAGATCCATTGGATCTTCATGAATTCCTCGGGGTGCCGAGCAACGTCAGGCAAACGTTGTTACAGTTGGTATCAAAGCATTGTACAGTTTTAGTGATTGGCAAAAGTTTCTCGCTAAGTGGGTATTAGGGTTTGTGGGTTGTGAGGTTTCCGATAGAAACTAGCTAACCCCATTCTCAACTTTGGTTAACCATTCCCTAGGAGGGTGGCCTTGTGCTCTTTGGTGGTGTTACTCCATTGAGCTTGTTTGGTTAATGGTCTCTTCGAATTGATACCTAGGTGATTTAGGATCATATCCTTATGTGTTTTGAAGAGTTTCTTGATGGCAATGTTCTTCACTCTTCATAAGAGGATAGATGTGAGCAATTGATGTATGTTGCTCTCCCTAAGGATATAAACGATGGTGTTGTGGCGATGTCCTTCACTTGTTTACTTGTGGTTGGATTAGTTGTGATTGTATGAGATATGGTTGAGAGGAGTTCTACTGGCAACTCAAGAATTTTATTGCTCAAGGAGCTCCCATCTCATGTCTCCAGTGATTCATCTAGGATGAATCGGACCGAGTCTCTGCTTCGATCTCCACCCAGATGACATGTTTCGGGATGGCATTTGTTGAATTGTGCAGGATATGATATCCTTGGCACTCCCACTCACCCTAGATACAGTGAGTATGGGAAAAGACAAATGAGGACAAGATGGTTCCTAGGTACCTCAGGATGGAGGTCTTCGGACATGTGCTCCTGATGAGCCTTGTTCTAGGTGGACTAAGACCGTTGCCGATAGACTTCGTACGTTCGTGTTTGTGATTGTATGTTTGTCTATTTCTGTATGTGTGTCTTCTTGGTTGTGCTTTCAAATTCTGTATGCGTGTTATCATGGTTACATCTATCATTCGTAACACAAGGCTTAAATGTTTTACGCGGTATGATGACTTATTATTGGGGATGTTGAGGATGTAGTGGTTGTTTGTGTCATCCCAAAGTCAAATGGCTATTGTCTTGTTTGATAATGTATTGTGCATGAGGCATGATTGCCCTTATTGTTGATCCTTGTGAGTTGTGCTCCTTGTTGAGCCGGTGGTGTTGCTTGTGGCATCACTATTTTGATTGGTGACATTTCTTGGTCACTTTGATTTGAATACTATTGGTGTGGGTCATCCTATTGTTGGTTCTTATTGGGATCGCACCTCATTTGATGAGAGTCTTCTTGTGAATGCATCCTTCATGATGTTGCACGTTGTTACGAGAATTAGTTTGATGTCAACTTGTTGTTGAATAGACCTTGGTCTTCCTCCTTTATTTTGGGTAGAGTTGATGATTGTTTATTGTCCATGACTCATATGAGTGTGTTGAAATTTTGGTCCTGGTTGAGGCCTGTATTAGTTGCTGGGAATTATTGTTGTGTATGAATCTTGAAATTCTGAGAGAATGCTATCTCTCTCTTGGTGTGCCTCATGATGAAATCGTTATTTGAGTGGGGATTGGATTCCTCCATCAATGTTTTACATGATTGATCTCTATACATGTTGTTGAGGTCTTGAATTTTATGATGTGCAAGAGTGATATCTCTTTGTTATCTAATCATGCTTGATGGTAGTGAATGAGGCTAATGTGCTAATCATGTTCTTGCTAACTTCTATGTTTCTGAGCTTGTGTCTCAGTGTTTGCACGTAGCACAAGTATAAAGATGTAGCCTATGGTGACCTCAGTTGGTTCTGTGAGCACTATGTTTATGTGGAAGATATGTGCTCCTGATACCTTCATGAACTGATTATTTGGTCTCAGAATCCCAACATTGGGTTGTGGATTTATCAGTACCTTGGCTATGATGCATTAGCAAGTACATCATGATTTGTTTACCTCTCAGTGCTGGGGGAGCACTAACAAAGGACGGTGATCTATCCTAGACCCTACAGATATTGGGCTAGCAGATGGCATGAAATGGTATCCTTGGCCATGCTAGATACTAATGGCCCAGGAGTGGCCAATGCAATGAGGTCCCACTGTGGCAGGGTGGTGGATACTCAGTTAGTATGTTTCGTTATTTGATCGTTGCGTTTGTGTCAAATCGTTTTCGTTCAAGGTTACTCGTGCAGTCAGTTCAATGTGTTAAATCATTTTGGTTTAAGGTTACCCGTGCAGTTGGTTCAGTATGCTACTAGATCATGAATCTTCTGAGACAGTGTGCATTGAAAGATGATTGTTTACGCTTTGTGAAAGAGATAGGTTTTTCTCAGAACAGCATGGTTCTTTCTTGGTATGCTCTTGGTGGCCTAAATCTTCCAGCCTAGGAAGGGTTTGGGTAGTTGTCCTATAGCCTTTTAGGCTTGGGTAGCATTCCATATACCATGTATGTTCCCATATATGAATGTAATCTGATCCTTGGGTGTGTGAAATGTACCCGTGTGGTATTCTCAATTCGATTGTATGCACTCAAAAGTGTTGGATGTATTGCCTATATGACTCAGTTGTCTCCTGGTTGTAGGCCTATGCCACACACTGTGACAAGGCCAAGCTTGATGTATGGTGTTTTCCTGGTGCTTCTTTTAAAGCACCCTTGTTATATGTTGTAAATGGCTCTTGTGCCTTGATGTATAATTCTACTAAAAACCTCATGAGAAATGCTTTGGTTATGATACGGTGTTGTAACAATCGGACCAGGGCATGTCCATGCCCATTATGCTCTTGAACTAGTGCCATGTGTTCTTGATGATGTTGACATGCCTAGATGGTGTATGCTTGGTGAACATCCTTGAGACAGGAAAAATCTTGGGAACACATTTTCTTGTGTTCCTGGACTGGCCAAGATCTTGTCTGCAGATGATTGATGGTAATAGAAATTCAGATCAATATGATGTCTAACAGTGGATTTGAGTAGAATTCTGGGTAGTGGCACCTAGACTTGCTCTTCCATGTTGGAGGCGATCATGGGGCAGTTGTCCAAATGATGGGATGATGGTCCATCCTTGGATAAATGATGTTATAGATATAGAAATTTTGATTTCTCTTGGTGGCCTTGCTTGGTGGGCTTGAATGTGCCCAAAAACACTTGAGCCGATGCTCTCATGATTGGGGGGTTTCTAATGGTTTGTGCATGTTGGTGGGCTCTCGTGACAAATAGCTTTTGGTGCTTTGGAGAGTTATGATGCTCTCACATAGATTGGGATTGATTGGTGCCTTCATGGTCTATGGTGTGATTCCATGATAGGGGACTCGTTGTGCCTAAGAGGCTATGGTGTCTTGTTGAATTGTCCTATGTACTCTGTCCCTTTTGTACACTGATGTATTATAGAGTCCCTCGCTAATGTATTGTCCCATGTCTCTGGTGTGATGTGAATTCATGTTGGTGATCTCACCTCCCTGGTGGGATAGTAGAGTTGATCATGAGGGATCATTCTCCATTTCAATGGATGCCCTCTTCAGTTCTTGAAATAATAAGGCAGGTGGTATTGAGACGGTTGTCTCCTGTAAGTAGTTGATGTTTGGGACTTGTTCCTAGCAGTGGTCCTATGTTCGTGAACTCATGGGGCTTGTTCTTAGAGACAGAATGTTGTTACCCTAGTGAAATTCATGAAACCTCCTTTGTGAGGTCTTGTTGTTGATGTAAATTAAAGATACATATTGCTCTTCTTGTAGGCAAGGCATGATCTTGTGTACTCTCGTAGTTTTGGGATCTTCAGAGGAACTTTCTTGTTGGGGTTCTCTAGTAGACCATCCTTGTTGTAAATCCTTTAGGGATGAATATTGTTATGTTTGAGTTATAATTTTATTGATGAAAGCCCATTTCATGTAAAAACTATCTTGAGGACCTGCCCCTCCTATGGGCAAGATGTTGTTGTTGACTTGTGTCTATTGTTTGGGTTGAATGACAATAGGTAGTGGTGTGGCCTTGTCCACCACAAATTGATGTAAATGGGCTTGACTGGGATGTATGACACAAAACCCAAATCTCCCAAGATGAAACAGAAATGCTTGGTATCTTGAGTTGTTCTCAAGGGAAAATTGAAATTGAGTAAGACTTGTGAACCCATGTCTACGCTCAGCTGGTGACAGTTCCACGATTTGGTTCTATTGGCTATATTGACTACTTGGGCATGTATGAGGGCTGTGATACTTACCTATGAAAGAAACCTTCCAAAGAGGATCCTTCCTGCAAGTGCAAAATCTACTGAAAGTTGTTGATCGTGAGACTGGCAGTCGTTCTTGATATTGTGGGGAAATGCAAATTTTGAGAACATTGATGTTCCTCGGAGAATTCATGATCTAGTTACTCTCAGAGGTGACTCTATATTGTTCCTAGACCTTGTGTTTAGAAAATGGTGCTTGTCCCATAGCTTGGTGTGGGAAGGATGGCTTGCATGTGGAAAATGTGGGTGACCCTTCTCCATGAAAGGGATATTAGGGTTGCATTCGATGATGTGCTTATAGCTGATTTGAGATAGATGAAGGAGGATTTTCATGGGGTTGGTTGCCCAATTGACCCTCCCTTGTTCTCACATTCGAGCAGGCATTCTTGATGTTGGATAATCACAAGAGGTGTTGCTAAAAGTTGGGGCTTGTTGTATGTAGCCTCTTGGAGAAGTTTCCAAATAGATTTTTGGATCTTCTCTCTCATTAGTGTACTAGGGAATGATGAATGATGGATTGAGGCATGCAATGCTGGTTTCTGAAGACGGCAAGATCGAGCTCAAAGATCTGCCCTTGTACCTTGTTTGTAAGGGAGAACATGCTGGACTCCCTTCATACCAGCTTGAAAAAAAATGATGAGAAAAGAGATTGTGCACGGTACCGATGTATGTGAAATCAGTGCTTAGATGGTTGCACTGGTGAGACCCCATGGGTCTCGATGTGAGTTGCAGAACATGGAGTTCTGAACTTGATGTGAGTTGTAGAACATGGAGTTTTGAACTTGATGCGAGTAGCAGAACATGGAGTTCTGGCAAGCATGAGTTGCTTGTGGAGACATGGCTCTTAGGAGCATGTCCTCCCTCTCGGTGTGATGTTCCCAAGTCCCTCACCATGGGTAGTGTCCTTGGTGAGCCCTCAAAAAAAAATAAAAAAATGAAGGGGTGCTGAGATGCCATTCACAGAGGAACTTGGCGGGACTTGTGGAAGAGGAGCGATCTTCTTGCATAAGTATGGGTTTACGCAAGAAGATAGGTCTCTAGACCCTCAGAAGGGACGGATCTAGGGGATGCCTTAGAGATGTTGGCCCTTTGGGTTGGACTCTCCCACTCATATAGAGAAGGGAAGTCTTGGGCTTCCTCCAGTTGCCCTTGCATTTCATGCAAGGCATTGGATGAAAGGACGTATCAGGTATTGGGGTTGGTACCTTCCTTCAAGCCTAGCTTCTAAGGAGTTGATGGATCTCTGGAATTGAAGGAGTTCCAAACCCATGTGAAGTGTACACTTGAAGCTATCCTAGGCTCTGCTCCGAGGACGTCGCTTCTTTAGGTGGGGGAGGATTGTGAGAGATGTCCCAAGTGGTGGTTCTCTTGGGCTCTCCCCATGGTTCAGGGGCCATGGAACACTCTGAGGCACCCTCGGGTGGCTCTCAAGTGTTACAAAACCCACCCCGGCTTGGTGGTACTAAGCTAGCAATAGGACACACTCCTGTTGCAACTCTCTTCTCTAAGTCCTCTTCCTTCCCTCTTCTCCGTGGAGAACTACATGGCCCTAATTCTACGACGGTCGTGGATATGTAGTAAACCAAGACTGGATAGTTTTGGTGCGGTGCCAGGCCACACCTTGTACTAGATCGTGAGGGGTCTGGGGGTGAGGCACCTCCCCTTGTAGGTGCATCGTCTTCCCTCTCACCGGTGTTGTCTACAAGGTTGTGTGTATGTGCGTGCTTGTATGGTTCTCGTTTTGGAGTTGGTTTCCCTCCATGAGGTGCATGGTTGTGTGCATTCAGAAGCTATGCTTCTGCTTGCACACACTTGTGAGTTTCTTGCTTTCTTGGAGGCGTATTCCCTAGGTCTTCCGCCCTAGATCCATTGGATCTTTGTGAATTCCTCGGGGTGCCGAGCAACGTCGGGGCAACGTTGTTACAAAGATGCTAGCATCATCATGAGATTGGATATGTGAAAAGGGATTGCTATGTTTTAAGATATGATGATGTTCTCTCTTGGATTTTTTGTTGTTGAAGAAACATCTTATTATTATGTCAATTTTTGAGTTGCACATCTCTTTTATTTTCTTCAAGTTTTGTGTTAGCATGTGTTATGGATTTTTGGGATAGAAATTGTTAGTGCTATTGTACTACTATCTCTTGTTGGTTTGGCTTATGGAGGTCTAGTCTGTTAGGATGTTTCATTCAAAGATGCTTCTCAAATGGTTATGTGAACCTATTATTTTTCTACATGTTGTGGAAGGTATGGAGTATTGATTAATAAAGTTGTACTAGCCTATTTTTCATTAGTCTGAGTGATTTATCTTCAAGTGGGAGATTGTTGGAGATATGAAGACAAAATTTGTAGTTAACGTTTGTTAAACTCCACTTTCCTCTTCTATTGTTTGTTAGTTTGAGAATTTTCTAAAGAAGACTTAAGATTTCTAAAACTTATTATAAAAGGAAAACTAAAGATCTGTTTGAGTTAATTATTGGTTGTTACCATTCTTTTAACCTTGAATGTGGTTATTAAAATCTATCTTAAGTTTATGGTGAGTGAGTTGAGAGTGAATGGTCTCTTGTATAAGGGTTGCTTTGTGGAAGCAATTGACTTATGATCTTTATAAACATCTCTGTATATCTCTGTAGTTTTGAAGATGTTGTAAAAGTTGCTAAGTTGCTTTTCTATTTATCTCCCTTATTTTTCTCTCACTCCATTCTATAAGTTTTATTTCCATGTTGTTGTGTTACGTTTTTGCAAGTAATATTTGTGAATGACAATTTTTGCATAATGTGTAATTAGTTAACAATATTCTCATAAACACCTTTAGCAAACAACTGACATGTAGCTGCATTTACCTAGATTATAAGATCATCAAAGGCTGGTTTAATCTGGGATGTGAAGGTTGGGCCCATTTGTGGTCCTCAAGACAAACTATTCTATTTTTTCATGAGTACTTGTAATTTATTTCTGGGTTCTGGTTTTTAAAAAAATGTAATTTATTGATTTTTAATGGTGACATTAAAAAGAGTAATTTTTTTTTTAAATCCAAAATTTTGAAATGATTTTTTAGATAGAGAGAGGAATATTTCTTCTTACATTTTCTTTCTTAAAACAAATGAGGCTTTCACTAGGGTAGGATTTCAAAGCCCATTGGAGTTGATATGATTTACTCCATAATCTGGGTACCAAGATACTCCTAATGCTTTCAAATCCTCTTTGTTGGAAACTATAGATCTAAAATTTGGGTTACTATTGAAAGGTGAGAAAAGTGAGAAATTTAGCTACCAGATTGCTCCACATTGGGGGTTGGGAGTTCCAAAAGTGTAGCATTGACACCAAAAGTCCACAAGTCTTAGGTGTGTTTGTGAAGGCTATAAGGCTTCCATGATGGGACTCAAGTGAATGCAAGCATAGAAGATTGCAAAGGTTCTTGAATGCTAAAAAATTCCCAAGTGTGAAAATGCCAAAAGTCTTTAACTACTGAAGAGTTTGAAATCAATGCTAATGGTATCAAAAAAATTTGAAACCTATAAATGGTGTTTGAGGCTAGTTTTTATAGGTTCTAGACCATGAATGGTGGTAAAAAATGACTATAATTTGGCTACACAATTACTACAAATTGACTATCAAATTGTTGCAAATTTCTACGTTTT
>MNCI01034517.1:3954-69811 GCA_015680685.1 Gnetum montanum | reverse complement strand
GTAGGGGGTGTTTCCATGCTAAGGAAAAAATCCACACCCATCCATTCCAAGGGTAGGTGTGGTTTACCCCTTGTAGATGTTCCAACGTAGAAAAGTATATATCCCCCATAAAACCTATCAAATTTTCATTTTTGTCTTTTCAAAAGGTAGTTTTACACCCCCAAAGCCCAAATATAGATACTAGGTCACTTTTTCACTTTGAGAATGAGGCTTTGACCACTTATGAGGCATGTTTTAGTCCCAAAAGTATGGAATATGTAAGATTGCATCTCATGGATTACAATCTTCATATTTACAATAAAGTTTTACCTCACGTTTCATGGGGTGAAAGCTATATGATGAAAATTGGCCATAACACATAAATTTTTGTTGTATTTCAAGGAATAAGGATTTTAACCATCCCATCCAAAGAGTATGCAAGTGGGTCCTCCTCATAGTAGGCTCATGTCCTTATGCCCTAATATCTCTTCAAACAAAGGAATCCATGGGCCTTAAGGATGATTAATGGATGTGGATTGTTAAAAACCAAATCACCAAAGAAATCATCAAAGAATTAAATCTATCTAAGAATTTGTCATTAAAATAATCATTAGAAGAGGTAGTGAGGTGGTAGATGGGAAGAATAGATGAATGGAAGAGAGTATGGAATGGACTCCCTCATATTTGTCACATGAAGTCCCTTGTGTAACATGTGATTAATATGGCATGATATCATCCATCTTTAGTCAAAAACAAAACCATCCACTTACAATGACTTTGTATTGGTACTTTGGACCATTCCACCATCCAAGGTATAGGAGCATCCCCACAAACGACTCACCATTCCAAAGACAGAAGAAAAGAGACGTAGATAATCAAGAAGAACCTTAGTTACAAGGGTACCTTCAGGCATGGGCAACATGTCTTTCCAACCCCATAACTAGTGCTTGTAGCCCATTATTACATCTAATTAGTGTTCTTTAAATTTTTTTTGTTGTGTTTTTTCAAAGTGCAACTACACCATGTAAAGACATTACCTTCTATTATTAGTTGGTGGAGAAATGAGGAGAAATCCATGGAAATACTCATGTCATCCCAAATGGTAGGTAAGTACAAAAAGTGATAAGTCTCCTTGAATTCATACCCTTATTCATCCACTTAATTTGTTCCAAGTTTGAAAAGTACCAAGGTCATTGATTCATTACAAGTTATTATTAAGAAGGAACTCCACATTCCAAAAACAAGGAGATACCTTAGAGTTGTGTGGAGTAGTTTTTGATGTGGACTCATGACCTAAGATCATGAAAAGAATCAATGCTTCATTAATTAACATCAAAATCCCGAGACAAAATCCAACCATTGGCAATTAACTAAATAATGTAAGGTACAAACCATCATCAACTAGCAGCTATAGTAAGCACCAAGTCTTGATGGTAATAAGGAACAAGAAAAAAGTATAAGAAAAATCCAAATAAAGTAGAATATATAAGAAATTCTAAAATATTTAAGAAAACTAAAAAAATATAAAAAATGGTCTAAAACAAAACAAAAGTTAAAAACTGAGGCATTTATTTGGTATCAACATGGATGATGATCTTTGCCATCACTAAGTTGGAAGGAGGAGATCCAAAAGCTTGAGTGTGAGAATGCATCTATTGAGGTTTTGATATCACTAGTTATATTTGACTTCAAGAAAGGCTTTAGTTATTGGACATTCACCAAAAGCTTTTTGTTTGGGATATCAGGATGGTAAATCATCATGAACCTAGATGGAAAGGTTTCATACATAATGTAAGGGCCCTTCCATAATCTTTAGAACTTTGTTTGATGAGGCACATGCATGGGGTTCTAATAGAGCACCTTTTCTCTTGGTTGAAATTTTACCTTTCAAATCATGAGGTCATGATGTTGTTTATTTTGTGCCTTGTGTAGTTCATTTAATGATAGGGCTTCTAATTGATTCTTTCCTAGCATGTTGAGGTTCATTAGTTTTTCTTTCTATGATAGAGTTAGTTCTAAGATCAAGTCACATGCTGGTGATAGTGTATGAAGTTAAGCTTGGATAGAAAGTATTGGAAGCTTTCCATACACAAGCTCATAGGGAGAGTATCCAATAGGAAGTTTTCATATTGAATGATAATCCCAATGGGCATCATTAAGTTTAGAGCTCCAAGTTCTCCTATATTTGCTAATGGGGTGTATTAGTATTTTTGTGAGCTCCCTATTAGTGACCTCAACCTAACCATTGGCTTTGGGATGGTATGAAGTTAGTTTATGCTCAACCCCCAAGTGTTGCATGAGTTTTCAAAAAGTGTTGCTTGAGAAGTATGTTCCGTTATCAGAAATAGGTGTCTATGGCACACGAAACCTATTTACAACATATTTTTGTACAAACTAAGCTAATCTATAGTATGAATATTCGATGACAATAATGACTTCAGTCCATTTTGTGCAGTAGTCAACAATCATAATGATGTAGGTCTTTCCATTGGACATGGGGTTGATGGACCTCATAAAGTAAATTCCCCAAAGATCAAAAGGATCTAATGGTTGGATCCATTATTGGGATATTTCCATATGTGCAATTATCCCCCCATCTTGTTGACATTTATCATAGGAGTAGAAAAAGTGATGAACATTCTGAAAGATTGTAGGCCAATAATACCTCGCCATGAGGATCTTAATGGTTTTTTTCCTTCCAACATAATGGCCCCTACAAGAGCCTTCATGTGCATCTTAGAGGACTTGAAGTTGATCCACATTAGGGACAAACCATTGTACTACACCATCTACGGAAACCTATTAGAGATTGTCATTGATCTTCATAAAGTGTTTAGCCTAGTAAGAAACTGTTGTTTCTTCCTATGATTCCACCCTTATGGCATCTCTTTTATTAGCATATAGGAGAGGATGTTATCATAAAAGTTAATATATTTGGGGTCTTTTTCATTAATAGCATCAGCAAAGAGAAGTTCATCAAGGAACTTGTCTGATAGTGGACTCTCGTCCTCCTTACTATCCCATTGTAACCAAGACAAGTGGTCAGCAACCACATTCTCGATTCCCTTTCTATCCATCATGGTTAGATCAAACACTTGTAACATCACCAGCCACCATATGACATGGGGGCTTACTATTGGCTTATTTATTAGGATTTGGAAAACATTGTGATTAGGAATCAAGAATTGCTACTGATAGTTATCTTGAGGATAAGGTGGCCTCCTCGATGCTTGTCGTTTGGCCAATCAAGGATTTAAAGCATACACCTTGAATCCCTATAAGTGTGACACCAATAGGGAAACATATCTTAGGATGTTCATACTAATAAATGTCACACCCAGCATCATCAAACTCAGAATCTACAACCTCCTTGACTATTACAGCTTTTTATTTGATGATTATATTTAGACTCCTTCTACTTTCTTCTCTCATGACCACTACCTCCTTGATCTTTATTTTCCTTTGAAATATTTAGAGCATCTTGGAAATTTTCATCCAAGGAGTTTCACATTTTATCAACTTTAGTTGATATTTTAGTGACAAAGTTTTGTATTGACAAGGTTTTCCTTTGCACCACTTCATCAAGTAGTGCCTCCTCCTCATTTTCATAGAAACAATCCTTTCTCTTGTGGATGGAAGAATCCTTATTGTATTCCTCTACACTCTTTCTCTTTTTGATCTCTCCTTCCTCTTTCATCACTTGCTCAATGAGCCTTTGGATATAATGTATCCTTAGGTCAAAAAGTCTCCCTTGGGCATAAAGTCCAAGGATTCTCCTTGTTTCAGTTTAGAACCCATCTATGATATGATGTAGTTGATCTTTTTGAGAGTAGTCATGGCCTAGGCAATGATGTAGAAAAGAGTAGTACCTACCCATAACTACTTTCAAGGACTCATGAGTGCCTCATCTCCACCCTTTCATTCTTCTCCTCATATTGGATACTCAGGATTATATTTGGTACTTGTCATTGAATAGTTCTAGCATCATACTCCATCATTGAATAGATTCTGGTTCCAAGGATTGATACCAAATTTTTTCTTCTTTGATGAATATTTGTAGAAATAGTTTTAGATTTTGTCATTCATTTTCCACATTTTGTAAGGCATAGACATCATGAAAGACTTACAAGTGATTTTTTGGATCAAAATTGTACCCTTCTTAGAACATAGAAATATTATTCATATATAGCCATTTCATCTAGCTATCTTTGACATTCTTAGTTGGAATTCTAACAACCTTTGAACTATTTAGCATGTTCCTCATAGCCAACAAGAGCTCATCATAGTCATAATGGTATTTGTGATTCCTATCATGGTCATGATGCCTATGATGAGTCCTACTATCCCTTTTCTCTTGGTGATGATCATCCCCATGTTCCTCATGCCTATGATCTCTGTTATTTCGATGGGATTGATGATCATCCCCATCTTGTTTTTCACCTTCACACCAATTTCTATTTCCTCTACTTCTCCTATTAGAATTGGAGGAGTAAGATGATGAGGATGATGAAGATGAAGAGGAAGGAGGATCACCACTAGAGTGATGCCTACTATCCCCTCTCCCCTAGTCCCTAACCCAATCACCACGTTTATCTTTTTCCTGGTGGTTGTCATTATTTCTATCTTGGTTATCCTCTTTCAAAATCCCTTGATCTTGTGACCCATTTTTCCCATAACCAGAGTTGTTAACTATGGAATGAAATCACTAGTTAAGGACCTTCTCACCAAAGAGAGGAGGATAATATATATTTTGGAAGGTACCCAAATCGAAGTCTTTACATTTTTTATGTGTTTGTAGGAATAAGTGGGTAGGAAACCATTTATCTTTTGAAGCCTCATATCTAGCTTCAATCTACTGATATTTCTTTTTTTATGCTTATGTGGGATGATAATCTAGATAAGCATGATCATAAACCTCATACTCTGCATTGAGTCTAGCAATGCCCAACTTGATGAGATTCTCTAACATTGCTAAAATAGATCAATCAAAAGGTAACACAATGTTGCCTTCCATAATCCTCCATTGTAGCTACTTGTCCTAGTGTAGGATGAAGGAGAAATCTAAAGCGCAGGAATCCAAATGAGTGTAGACACCTTGAAATATTATGGCATGAGCATTTTGTGGTCTTCTTATTGCTAATTGGATTCACCTATGAATGGTGGTGAAGATTCATCCCTATGAGAAGAAGCCATATTAGTAATTGTGAAAAATAGTGTGTGAAATTATTATGATTTATCTTAATGATTTTTAACATTAAGTTCCTTTACAATGTTATTAGATGGTTTCACTATTCCTCCTAGGTAGCACACTTAGTGAACTAATGTCCTCGATAATGGTGCTAATGATGAGCGACAAGTATATCCTATGCTCAATCTTACGAATCACAAGCATTCACTAGCAATTTGATTGAATTTTGTAGAATTTAGTTCTCTAAATACACATTAACTAAGGTGACCTTAAGGATGTGATCATTGTCTTCTTGGTTCCACTTATGTATGCACAAGGATATGATTAAGTGTAATCAAGGCACATGATTTGTATTAATTTTATATTTTATCTGATTTATCCTAAGTGTGAAACAATGTAATTAAGGATTAATTGATCTAATAAACAATCTAATATCTTAAGCTATTTCCTAATACATGTATCTAATTCAACCTACTATACACATCTTGAACTCAATAAGTACACTACTAGATTACTAAGTGTTAAGTTACTAGGCAAACCAAGTGATAACATTTTTAGGATTACTAAACATTAACATTATCTTCAAGGTGATCGTACTTATGTGTATTAATTATTAAGAGAATAAATGTAAAGTGCATGAATTTTAAATTGCATTAAAGTAAACATTAATCTATTTCCAAATGCTACAAGGAGTTTCAAGAATCTCATATCTATTACTCTCACATCAAAGTCTCTAGGTACATTGATGCTTGAATAAGTATCCATACAATCCTTAAGTCATACTATGGGCACTTAGAAAATATTCTAACTTTTACAGGAAGAAACCAAAAAAACGTTTACTAAGATACTGACACTATGACATCATTAATGTGATGGGTATGCACATTTATATAGGTGGACATAAATCCTATGTTGACGCATATGCATCAATGCATCTTCCCACACATTGATAGGGATGTGTTGATAGGGATGCATCAATGCATGCCCATTAGGGTAGCCTAGGAAATAATGATTCATCAACAATAATGCTATTTATTCATTTTCTAAACCTTAAGAAATCAATTGCAACTAATGATAAATTTAGTATGATTTGAAACATCTTAAAAAGAAAAAAAATATGCAAGATATGGATCATACAATGAACCAATTTCATAATGGTGTAGGAGAAAGATATGACCAAGCTCATTATTTCTAAGTGCATTACTCAATGTCAAGCATGCAAGTAAACTTACACACTCATTAGTCTATTTTCCATTAAGGGCACTTTCTTAGAGAAGATATCCAAATGCATGCATAAGATCTAGTTAAGATTTGCATTGAAAGAAAATAGAGTACTATTACCATTTTTACACAAAATAAAGTATGCCATTTTGTAGAATTTTTCTACCACAACAAAAATAGTATCATTTCCACTTTTGATCTTTGGAATCTAACTTATAAAGTCTATTGATGCACTTTTCTATAGATCCTTGGGAATTGACAAAGGCACATAATATCCATCACTTCTTTTCCTCCTTTGAATATATAACTTGTTAAATACTCCTTCATAAATTTGGAGACTTCTAATGCCATTACAAGTACAAAATAGACCTAGCCATAGGTTCCAATGTCTTATCATTACCCATATGACCTACCATGCCACTATAATGCTTTTTTAAAAAAATTTCCTTCTAAAATCATAATTTGGAACACATAGCTTGCCTTTTTTGAATAATAGTTCATCTTGAATATGATAGTTCCTTCATTAGTCTATCCTAATTAACAATGATTCCTTGAGGCTTCTCCAAATTTACCAAAAATGATAATTATTTAGTAAAATCACTTGTATATTTTACATGAGCTACACTAAAATTCACGACATATACCCTAGATAATGCATCATTCATCATATTGTCTTTTTTACTATTATGTTTAAGCAAAAAATTAAACCCCTACAATTGTACCATCCACTTCATGTGTTTAGCACTCAACTTATTTTGGAAATTAAAGAATTTATGTGCTTTGTAATCTATCATTAAAGTGAACTCCTTTGACAATATGTAATGCCTCCAATGCTTGAAGAATAGCATAGAACTTCTTCTCATATATGTTATATTTATGCCTTGATTCATTCAACTTCTCTGAAAATAAAGTAACAAGCCTACCTTCTTGTGATAGTACCCCTTTATTGATAAGTCCACTTATATCCACCTTCATCTAAAAAAGATTATGAAAATGTGGTATTGTAAGCACTGATTCACTAGTTATTTGTCCCTTCAACATGTCAAAGCTCCTTTAGGTTTCATCATTCCATTTAAATTCCATATTCTTCTATACCAAATAAAGATATACTAAGAAATACCATTGAAATTTTCTATGAACCTAAAATGAAAACTTACTAAATCAAGCAATGATCTTACCACTCAAACATTTTTAGATTGAAAAATCTCTAATAGCCTTCACCTTAGTAGCTTTCATTCAAATTTTATTTTTAGAAATCACATGTCCTAAGTATATGATATTTCTCTTAAAGAAATAATTTTTCTTACTTTTCATCAAATGTGCCTTATGCAATTTAAGAAACACTCTCCTTAACTAATCCAAGTGCTCCTCCTCATTAGATTTGTACACCAAAATATCATCAAAAAAGACAATACAACACATATTAATTAAGTCTTTTAGTACATCATGCATTAACCTAATTGATGAGTGGCGAGGTACCCCTACACTCAACCATACGAAACGAGCGTCACACGCGTGATCTAGTCGAACTCCGCAGATGGACTAGTTGTGGTATCTAGATAGTTAGCCTTAGGTCGCAGTTCGCTGTCTTCCCATCTAGACTAGTTTTACATATGTCACGTATGGTTTAGTCTAGATGAGGTGTATGATGTGTTTCTAATCTATGCTACTCCTGAAGGTAATGGAAAATAATATTAACTAATTCTAAGCTAAGAGGAAAAGGGTAAGGAAATCTAATCTAGCCTAAGTGCGACGAGCAACCAATTCCTTGATCAACCGTACACATCATGGACTTCGTGCATGACTTCCACTAGGCCTACCAAGCATAGGCCTAGGTACGCCACTGGGATTACCAAGCGCAGACCCCAAATATGCCACTGGGTTACCAAGCGTAGATCCCCCTAGCTACACCACTGGGCTACCAAGCAGTCACACTTAAATGCTCGTAACCAAGTCGTACTCGTTCCGCTTCTAGGAGTTTAAGGGTTGAGAGACTAATCGCGATGAGTAACCGATTCCTTAACTAGCCGTACACACCCGTAGATGCTCGTAGCTAAGTTTTACTCACACCGCGCTATGAAAGCAATAAATAACATGAAATAAATAACAATAAATAAACTAAGTGAATGCTGCAATGATGAAGTAATCTCGATCTTTATTGCCGGTCATGTGCGTGTCCAAGTACGGCACACTCGAATAAAGACACCGTACAATCACATTCACCACACTGCGGGCAGACACGGGAAAATTCTAACTCTGGAGGGATCAAACTACCAAAGCTTCGCTACACTAAAAATAGGATGGAAATGAGGGAGAGCCGCCTCTTATTTATAGAAATTACGGCTGACTGTGATATGCGTACGCGATATCGCGGCCCATGATACATCGCGACCCATGATACAACGTGGGTGCCTTATCTCGTGTGCCTTAACGCGGCTGCCAGCACTATGAGCAATTCATGTCTCATCACTAATGAATGTAGAAAATGTATTTGTAAGCTAAAATGACATCATCAACCACTCAGATAATCCATATGATGTTTTAAAAGTTATCTTCCATTTACTATTAGGATTGATTCAAATTTGATGATATCCACTCTTGAAATCAATATTGTTAAGAACTTATACATTGCTAAGGACATCAAGGATATAATCCATCCTTCGAATAGGGAACCTATGCCTCACTATGATCATATTCAATTTTCTTGAATCAATGAATATTCTTCATTTATCAATATCCTTCTTTACCATAAGTACTATTGGAATTGCACAAGGTAAAATGGATTCTCTCATAAAGCCATTTGTAAGTAACTCCTATACTTTCCTTTATGATTATGTCCACTAATTTATTTTGATCTAGTATACTCTCTTATTTACATTAGTAGCACTAGGGATGAAGTTAATTTGGTGTTGTACATTCTTTATTGGTGTAAATTCATCCAATTCCCACTTGAACATCTTGAAAAATTATTCCTTCAAGCTTAGCACACCTATTGAAAGTTCTACATGCACAACATTATAGTTACAAGAAATAGTTGATACAACAACAAAATCGAAACCATCATCATCATGTTCCTTAATGTATTCTCTCTTTCCTAGAAGAATTGAGAAGGCATTAAGTGAGCTTTGCTACCTCACCTATTCAGCTATGATAGGAATCAACTCATGGATTCCATCAAGTCTAACTACACTCAATACATTTCTTGCTTCATCAAATTAAGAATCATTATTAAGATTCCAAGGCCTTCCAAGAATTACATAAATACAATCAATTAATTGTACATTAAATTTCACAACATCATGATAACTTCCAATTTTAAATTTCAAAAAGAACACTCTCTCATCTTCTGAGAGAAGTCTCTTAACAACTAATGAATCTTATAGGGTTTTGGATGAGGATTAGTTACTATGCCCACTCTAGCAACTATCCTAGATCAAATAACATTTTTTTGGATTGCCCCATTAATCCAAATGTAAATCAATTCATCACTAAGTAAAAATCTAGCCCTAATAAAAAATAAAAATTTTCCTACAAGATGATCTTCTCTATTCACATTTCTCATTAATGCACAAAAATTTAATTCAAAAAATTTCTTAATTCTGGGATCATTAGGATTTTCTCTTTGAAGAGGTTGGATTAATGTCTCCTCTACTTTCATGATTTACACATCATTTTTCTTTTCTTCCTTGAAGTAGATATTTCTAATACCTATGTCTTCATTTTTGAAATTTGATGCACTAAATCTTAGATGAGTTGTTGCCTTGACCCTTGCCTCCCTTGCCTTGGTTCTTCTTGGATTTTCCTTTCTCATCATAATAGACTAATTCAATCTTATAACTAAAGGATTTGCTTCTACTAACCATATTTGTAAGATTTAACAACATTTTGTTCAAACTTACTTATTTTAGATTTTCTTTGACTTTGACATAAGAAATAATTTTCCTTATCTCCAATAGAATTCTAAACATTCACAAAAAGAAAACTATTTATAGCCTTTATGGTAGATATAGTTCTCTCAATAATGCATAAGTCCTCATTAGTCATGCAATGTTGTTTATCAATTTAACTTTCCATGCCTAAGCCATGTTCATCATGGCATGGATGATGGCATTGTGTGTCTTTAGTAAACTTGGTTTTATTGAACCTAGGTTTATTTAAGAATAAAACAATAAAGAATATATAATCCCATGTTTGTTTTGCATAATCTAGCATTTTTAAGCACTCTTCCTTCACTTGATATTAAATCCATTATTAAAATTTTGTATATGGAACTATAATTTTTGTAAGTTCAAGTTTCCAAAATTTAGAAAAGATATTCTCTTATGTATAGAGCAAGGTTCATAAAAATGAGTGAATACATGATTTGGATTCAAAAGCTACACTAGTTTCAAGTTCAAGAAAACTATAAAAGAAGCTTGCAGAAGACTCATGTTGATTTCCTTACATCCTATAAGAATTAGAAATGCCATTATTTTTCTATTAAATCCTATCCTACTAAGCATAACCTTACATGTTCTTCCTAATCCTTTAACTTCATCTTTTCTTGAAAGCATTATTTTTGTTGGGGCGTAAATTGTATGAACATAAGAAAGAAGGATAATCACACATTGGAAGTCATAATGAAGGGGAGAATTGAAAGGAAGTCTTGAGTTCCTACTAAATTGGAAAAAATTCTGAGGTACTTGATTCTATTACTTTCACCTAAATTTATACATACGATTTTCTCCATAATCATTAACCTTGATAGATAAGGTTAATGGCTATTATGTAACTATTATTTACTAGGAGACAAGTGGTTGGTAATCACATGGATGTTATATGTTGGCATTAATAATTTTCCAACAATCATCCACTTAATGTCAACATGAGAAACAAAGAAACATGTATCCTCTTAACCAAAATATTATTCCCTTAATGTGTATACTATTCAATTTTATGCCACACATCATTTAGAAGAATATTTCATTTTTTTTCAAGATATTAGAAGATTGGTTTTTTTTCTCTTTCAACTCTTAGATAACAAAATAGTTTTGAAAATATAGTCTCAACAAGGACTACCTTTAATTCATTTTCACTCTACTTCCTCCTCTTATATAGTGGAACATGGAACATGTACTATGTGCATATCCTTTGCTTACTTTGGGTTACATATTATAAAAGCTTCTTCACCAAGGCTTCTTCCATGCTTATTACACATAGGCATCTCTAACTCCTTTACAACTTAAAAATAAATTTCAAGGGGAATAATATAATAAGTGTTTGAAGTTCATCATTATGATCTAGATACCTAAGGAAATTACTATTATTGTACTTTAGTTTAGGATAATGCATGTGAGATGGTCCCCATACATGAGAGTGATGCCAAGAATAAGTGGTGATGTTGGTCTAGGTGCTTTATGTATGCATCTCTATAGTATACTTAAAAATCATCTAGCTCTTCTATCTATGTTGCCCTATCATGGCTATGCTATTGAAGCTCTTGTACTCTGCAATCATAGTAATTTGATGCATGACATTACCATGGAAGTAAACCCTTCATAGCCATCTTTAAATGCATCTAAGACCTAGCCTTTCATAGTAACTCATGAAATCACTCATGCTAGGTGTGTCACAATCTATTGTAACACTCACTTGTCTACTATGATGTCACTCTTACTTCTTGAATTTGATAGTAGTACCTATGCTTTTGATGGCATAGAATTGACAAGAAGGATGTACCACTTTGCTTGAAACCTAGTGTTATCTCCTACATCTCCTTATTAGACATAATGTTTTGGCTTTCGATTCATGTACATACTCATCATGATTTCACTTCTAGTAAGCATATGGATTGCATATCCTACAAAAAGCTTACCAATGTCTTCCATTAACATAATGCTAGGTAGGTGTCTATAACTATCCACTACACCTTTCCCTATAACTTCAAGTATCCATCATAGTGGATGGCTATCATGTATTGCACAAGTATTTCACTTATTTCCACATTGTGACAATAGGTTCTTTCATCATAGCTACTAGAATTTCTCTAATGCCTTGCACAAGTTAAAACATTATTAGTAAGATGGTTCAAAAACTATTAGAATGAACAAAAATTGTTCATCTTTTGAATTGTAATGGCTTTGCTAGAACTTTTCAATCTTCATAATTTACTTTCACAAGATCATAAGGTAACTCTTGCATTGACAAATTATAATTATTTCTTAGACAATAAAGAAATAAGATCTTCATCATGTTGAGTTTTTGTTGCAAATTCTAATTATTTCTCAAATAATAAAAAAAATAAGAATAGAATTTTTTTTTAATGTAGATGCACACCAAAAACTAAGGAAAAAATACATGAATGTAACATATAACAAATAGACTCTTGAAAGATGACATAATGAGCTTAAACCATATTTTCTTATAGTACCTAAGCAATTTAAGCATTCACAATAACAAGATGCTCAAAAGACTTGGTCTGATAAGGATTGTATATAGGCTAGGTAGAATATTAAGAATGCAAATAAGAGTCATTGACAAAGTTTAGTTAAGACATATAAATGCTTAATTAGAACCAAAAGAAAAAAAAATTTATCAAGGAATAGTAAGAATATTTTTCTTACACCATTAAAAAAGAAACTAATTAGTTTGGTAATGTTTTTATTATAAATCATTTTCATCCTATAATTTTTTTAAAAAGATATTTGCTCCTTCTACAATAAGCTATTTACAGGATAAGATGATAATTCTATTATTATTTCACATCAATCGTCTCTCCAATTTGCTCTTAAGAAAGCCATAAAGGACATTGAAAAGCTAGCATTTGGCAAAGTTGTAGATACAAATTGTTTATATGTGGAATTATTAAAGTGGGTTAGATATACTATTCAAAGAAAAATTTGGTACATATTAAATTCAAAAATAGAGCAAGGATTAAATTAACATTAAAAAAATAGTAAAACTCTTGTTATATAAAAAGGGGAATAAATTAATTTTAAAAATTAACAAATGATCATTATGAGTAATATTTTTGCTAAGTTGTTGAACACTATACTAGAAAAAGAGAATTAATTCTTGGGGCTGAAGGTAACAAAGTGAGAGCAAGATGTCAAATAGATTTTAGATAAAATTATGTCACTATTAATCACTAGTTACACACTGATGGAGTTTGCAAAATTTCCCAATAAAAAAATTTTAATTTATTTTATTGATTTTGTAAAAGTAAATGATTTGCTAATCTATACAAAAATATGGTTGCACTTGCATAAAATTAGTTTCCCTTCAAATTTGATTGCAGCAACTTAAATATTGTATGAAGAAGTGATTATTAAAAATATAGATAGTAATTCAAAGAAAAAATTTTAATTCTAAAGAAAAACTGGAGTTAAGCAAGGTTTTCAACTTTTTCCAACTCTCTTTGGTATCTTTATTGATGAAATGCAAGACTGGTTACACAATGCGCTAGTCATGCTATCAAAACTAGATCCTAAGTAGTGAGTCTTCTTTTATATGTAGATGATGTTGCCTTGATCTCCACTATTGCAAAGGGTATGCAAAATATGTTGCAAATTTTAGAAAATTATTGTCATTTATTTGGTTTTCAAGTGAATATAGATAAAACCAAATTGATGATTCTCAAGTATAAGAAATAACTATTAGAACTTCCATTTTGAAGGTACCAATGCACAAATAGTAGATTGTTTTAAACATCTTGGTCTTATTTATATGAATAATTATATGTTGAAAAAGTACATTAAAAAAATAGCATGAAGTTTCAAGGATTTGTATGGTTTCAAAAATAAGTGCAAGGATTTAGGACTCTAGGATTGGAAGGTCAAAAAATAAAATTTTTATACTATCATATGTCCTATTGTATTATATGGATATGTTGTTTGGGGACTTGGACTTAATACTAAACTTTTTAGGAGATATTGAAAGAGTGCAAAAGACTTTTATTCTTGATGAGTTAAAGGTAAAGATGTAAAAACCTTACTCAATATTATTATGTGAATGTGATTTATTATCTTTAGAAGTCGAAGCCTTATATCAATTCATTACATACACGCATAACTTGAATGTATTAAGGCAAGATAAATTCTCCAAAGTAGTTCTTGAGGATTCACAATATTGTGGTTAGTATTTTTATGGGATGTAACGATTAAGAAAATGGAATATCTCTTAGGAGGACATACAACAAGATCCTAAGGATATTTGCCAACTAGTTAACTAGAAGGTTTTTAACATAGATGTGGTCTAATGTAGAAGGCAAGAGGAAATTTTATTTATACCATAATAAATCTAATAAACTAGATATAGAAGCTCACTATCTCTTAATTGCTATTTCTATAAAGTATCAAAATGTTATTAACAAGTTTTGCTTAAGTTCTCATCATCTTAGAATTTAAAGTGAAAGATGGATTCAACTATCCCAAGAAGAACACATTTGTAGGTTGTGTAGATCAAGAGCCTTTAAAAATGTGTTACATATATTTCTTTCTTATACTATGCCTACCTATTTGAAATAGCATTATAATGTTACAACAAAAAGCTTGTATGATTTATTTTTGATGTCCCATTGGTGCTTGGTCAATTTGTAAAATCTATCTTTATTTTTCATGAAAATATAACATTTTTCTAATAGGTTCAATGGGTGTTCAAACATAATACACCTTCATTATTTCATTTCAATATTTTATTATGCATGCTATGATAAATATGGTGGAACCATAGGAAAGTCCAACTAATATGGAATGCTTTGCAAGCATCCTAATAAAGGAAAACCTTAGCCATCTCTAAGCTAGTTATTTTAAACTCTCTTCCACAATACTTTAATTATAGTAACGAAAAATAAAGACTTTAACAATTCAAATGCTAAATTTCATTTTAAAATTTTTTTGAAAATTTCCATTATTTTTTGAAGGAAAGTTTGGTCATTTATATGATGATAGGAATGAACCCTCTAAATCAATAATTACAACATGAGTATTAGCTTGGAGGGTAGAAGATCCTCTAGCAAAATAGATGAACATCTAGACTAATCAAAAGCCCTAGGTATTCCTATAAGGCATTGAAACCAAAAGCTTAAAAATAATCATGTGCAATATCATAAAGTTTATTTAAAATAGAAAGTATGCATATTTTGAAAGCCGAACACACAACTTACTAAGTATTTTATTATAGCATATTCTATGATTTAGAGTAATATCAGCAATTATTCAATTTTTTAATTAGAAAATAAAGAATTAGATTTTACTTAATGTGATGGTTAAGTTTTCCGATGATATTGGTGCTCGCTGTCACCAGGGGACAAGAGAAAGCAAAGGCTAACGTTGCACATCAAATGGCACGATGGACTTCTAATGTCAAGTAGGAAGTTGGGTAAATCTGGAAAATGGGTTCTACTTTGTAGCCGATTAAATTGCCACACGACTCGCGTAAACCCACGGCTTCAGAGTTTTATATGCCTAGTATCTTAGGATAACCGATGGTGCCGCCCGCAGCTAAATTATGCACCAAGAAACAGAGAAACAGGGCAAATACGCCAAGAAATTATGCACACATGTGCAAGAGAAAGTGAAGAAAATGGTTACCTTACACTGGTCAGCATTGTTTTGGAGCGCACATTATGTACTGGAAAAATAAAGGAAAAAAATTTAAAACTAAATCACTCACTTGGACAAACTACGTTTATTGGCCTGCCTGAGTGGCTTCGCTGAAATTTCCGAAGTCCCAAATCTGCCGTCAGCCCCAAATGAAAGATACAGCAACAAAGAAGATACCCATCCATCAACTATTCAAACCTGGTAACAAAGACCAAGTATCCACTTCAAGGGCTCCACTATTCTTGGAGGTTTTTGAAAACTGCCATTCTTATTATAATCACATACCACCTTTTCTGACTATTCGAAGCACTCCTTATTCTTCTTCTGTGTACCGCCCATTCAAATCAGTCAGGACGTGTTTCCGTTCCAGATTTCCAGTGAGACACCGCCGCGGCCATAGCGTTCCAGGAATTGCCACCTTTCTGCAAAGCTTCACAGGCCTCCCTCTTGCAAAAAAGGGTTTTTAATACCAATGCAAAAAAGGGCTTTTAATAGAAATGCAGTTTGTACGAGTGGTTGGAGTGATGAATAATGGAATTTTAAAATAAATTTTTAAAAAGAATTCTTCATCCCATGTTAAAATGCAAATGATTTACATCAGCATTTTAAAGTGACGGTGAAATCTGAGACTTTTAAAAAACGAGTTATTGACAGATAATAATGGGCTTTTAATGGTAATGTAATTCCTACGAGTAGTTGGAGTAACGTAAAATACATGCCATTCATTTTATACAAAATGATTGAGATGATTGAGACAGGAACTGTAACAATGAATTAGCAGTTTATCATTTGCGAGCTACACTTTTTGTTTCTACTGTGGGATAGTTTTAGAATTTTCCCCAGAGATGAGTTAAGACTTCTAAACTTGTTGTGAAGATCTATCTCAATTAACAATGTGATAGCTTTGGACAGCAACATGACAGTTTTCGTTGCAATCCATCCGTTCCGATTCATTGTTATCTGGAAATCGTCTCATATTTTTCTAATAAATGGTAACTGATTCCTGGACCTTGTGACTTCTTGATAGGAGAACAAGGCACGGGGAATCAATTGCAGTGTAGCAGTTCAGGTCCCTTTCACAGTCACTTATAGTCTGCATACACCATCACCGCAGAGCGCCCGTGTGAAAGAAGATCCGGAACATTCAGGCATCAATGACATCAATGGCTAGAGGTCAGTTCGATCTGTTTTTCAAATTGATTTGTGCATTTTTGTTTCATGCACATTTGTAGATTAAGAGATCCGTTTTTTACATGCTTCCGCTTGTGCAATCCGATTTTGATGCACTGGAAAGATTTCTAACATTTGGTATCAGAGCAATAGAGCTCTGCCTTGATGCTTAGTTTTGGTTTTCTGGGTTTTGCTGCATTGTTTTTGTTTGCAAATTTCTGCGATTTTTGTCTATGCATTTCAGGGTTTCTACAATTTTGTCTGCATATTTTTATGATGTTAGTAAATCTAGTGAGATCTAGAACCTCGATTTATGGTGCCTCTTTAGCTCAATTAGAATGAGTGCTTCAGCATTTGGATCCTTGATTTTTCATGCTGACCTTATGTTTTCTTTTGGCCTTGGATCTGCTACGCTGAGAGAATGGTGCTATTTCGGGCAGTCTATCCGATTGAGGCAGTGGATGTTGTAGGAAGAGTAAAAGATTGAATATTGCTGTTGCAATTTCTGTAAGCGATGGATGGAGTTTTATTACATGTGGTTTTCAATATGGCTATGAAAATAACGTAAACTGTTTCACACGTAAACTATTTATCATGTTGAATGTTGGCCTTGACATATTATTTTTCCTTTTCACGGTGGGCGATGCTCCAATGAGGATTTTTATTTTTTCGGTTGATTAATGATGGAACCTTTTATTTTTTGTGGTGGTATTTTTGAAATATCCTCTGACATGAAAAAGGAATTTTACTGCTATTTGGACATCAATATAAAGTTTTGTCTATTTCAAACACTATTTTTTGAAATTTATTTTATCAATGCTTTGGAATCTAAGTACAGAAAAGGTCTTTGATAAATGCACAATTTTGGACATTTGAATTTAAACTGATGACCTTTGAAACATTTAATTTGCTCACATGGGTGAGTAATTTTGGCATTTGGAATGACAGTTTTAACACTACCATTTTTCGAAATAAGGATGCATTGATTTAAATGATTCATGTGGTAGAAAATATATATATATAGATATATATTCCATTGTTGTTTTGAAAAATGGCAATTATGGACTCATGTTTTGGTGTTTTTCAAGCAAGAAATGATTGTAGGTTTTTTCATGCTTGCTTAGAATTTAATTGCATTTTGTCAATATTGATTTTGATGCATAATGTAATCATATGTATAACAAAAAAGAAAATTTTTGCATCATTTACTAGTGATCCTTATAATTTGTATAGTCATAGAGTGGCCACAACATCTTTGATTATACAAAATTATAAATTAAGAGTTTTGGATCACATAAGTAATTGTGATTAATCACATGTAATATGATAGACTTTATCCCACAGAAATTTCTATTATATTTAATGTGGTAAATCAGGATGAAATGTTGAATTATTTTTCTTAATTTGCCCATAGGGATTAAGAAAAGGCATATAATTCAATAGTTTCCTCATAAGGATATATGGATCTATTTGAATTAAAATTTAGCCCATAGGCAATTTTATGTCATTTGATTCATATCTTGCATGTTTTACATTGGTAAATGTGCCCTAAGGTATTTCATCACATATATAGTATTGTGATTAATCATCTGTCATATGATAGATTTTGTCCCACATGAATTTTCATTATATTTATAGTGATTAATCAGGGTGAAATATTGAATTATTTTTCTTAATTTTCCCACAGAGATTAAGAAAAAGAATATAGTTTAATAGCTTCATCATAAGGATATATGAGTTTGTTTGAATTAAAATTTAGCCCACAAGCAATTTTATGTCATGTGATTCATATTTTTGCATGTTTACATTGGTACACATGTCCTACAGTTTATAGCCTAAAATTTAGTGACATAAGCATGTTTATTTTACAGCTATGCAACCTGTAAATTACTCTGACTTTAAATGTAACATTCCTGAATTGATGGGTGATGATTACAAGGTGTGGAAAGAGAGAATTCTCCTTCATTTAGGATGGATGGATATTGATTATGCTATCCATAAGGATGAACCACCTGCGGTTAATGCAACCAGCCATCCAGATGATATTGGTCTTTATGATAAATGGGAGCGATCTAATCGTCTCTGCGTAATGTTCATAAAAACCAAGATCTCGGCTGGTATACGTGGATCATTGGAACAGTATAACAATGTGCGCGCTTTGTTAAAAGCTATTGATGAACAATTTGAAACATCAGACAAAGCATTGGCTAGCACCTTGATAATGAAGTTCTCATCCATAAAGCTCACTGGAATTGGTGGTGTGCGTGAGCACATCATGCACATGAGGGACATAGTGGCTCAACTAAAAACACTTGAGGTTGAGATGTCTGAATCTTTCCTTGTGCACTACATCCTAAACACGCTCCCACCGTAGTATGGACCCTTTAAGATTTCGTACAACACACATAAGGACAAATGGTCAATCAATGAATTGATGACCATGTGTGTGCAAGAAGAGGGTAGACTTGCCATGGAAGCGAAGGAAAGTGTGCATCTGGCCATGCAAGGAAAGAACACAAAACAAGTCAACACTAAAGGAAAAGGAAAAATCCCTCCACAAGCTAATATCAAGAAGGAATCTAGATGCTTTTTCTATAAAAAGAAGGGGCACATAAAGAAAGATTGTCTTAAACATCAGAGATGGCTTGAAAAGAAAGGTACTCAATCCTCATTTGTTTGTTTTGAATCTAATATGGTTGATGTTAGTCATAACACATAGTGGATTGACTCCGGTTCTACAATCCATGTTACTAATTCCTTGCAGGGATTAGCAAACCTAAGGAAGCCATTAGGAAGTGAGTCATGCATCTATTTGGGTAACAAGATGCGCTCACATGTGGAAGTGATTGGCACATGCAAATTAGTTTTAAGTAGTGGTTTTGTTTTGGATTTGGAAATGACATTTTACATTCCTTGTTTTTCAAGGAATTTAATTTCTGTATCAAGGATTGTATCATTGGGATTTTCCTTTAACTTTTCAGATACTATGTTCAGTGTATCTTATAGATCTAAAATAGTTGGAAATGGTACATTAACAGATGGTCTTTTTCAACTTAATTTACAAAACAACACTTCTTACACTTCTATGCATATTCATGCTAGCATTAAGTGATGTGTTATGAATGAAGAATCCTCTATGTTATGGCATCGTAGATTAGGCCATATCTCCATTGAGAGAATCAAGCACTTGGTAATTGATGGAGTACTTAGTACTCTTAATTTTACTAACTTTGACACTTGTGTAAACTACATAAAGGGAAAGCAGACCAATGTGTCAAAGAAAGATGCCAAGAGGAGTTCTGCCATATTAGAAATCATACATACAGATATTTGTAGTCCAGATATGGATGCATATGATCAACGGTATTTCATTACCTTTATTGATGACTACTCACGATACATGTATCTCTACTTGCTTCATCACAAAAATGAAGCTTTAGATGCCTTTAAGGTATTTAAGGTTGAAGTAGAGAAACAATGCGGTAAGCAAATAAAGATAGTGAGGTCTGATAGAGGTGGTGAATACTATGGTAGATACACTGATGATGGACAAGCACCTGGTTCCTTTGCTGAGTTTCTTCAAGAGCATGGGATTGTTGCCCAATACACTATGCCTGGTTCTCCGGACCAAAATGGTGTGGCAGAAAGAAGAAACCGAACATTATTGGACATGGTGCGGAGTATGCTTAGCAGCTCCAAGCTTCCTAAGTCTTTGTGGAATGAAGCCCTTAAGATGACAATGTATATATTAAACCGAGTTCCAACCAAGGCTGTCTCTAAGACACCATTTGAATTGTGGAAAGGTTGGAAATTGAGTTTGCGACATATACGCATTTGGGGATGCCCGTCTGAGGTAAGAGTCTATAATCCACAAGAGAAGAAGCTAAACCCTAGGACCATCAGTGGGTATTTCGTTGGATATGCCGAACCNAGGACCATAAGTGGGTATTTCGTTGGATATGCCGAATGGTCTAAGGCATACAGATTTTATTGTCCATCACATACTACTAGGTTTGTGGAATCAAGGAATGCTAAATTTCTTGAGAATGACTTGATTAGTGGGAGTCATCATTCCTAGAACCAAATTCCAGCAACTGATCATGCAGATGCTCAACCCTCTACTTCAAGTACTCGATTGATTGTTGTACACAACACGCCTATAGAACAAATACGTTATGTACATCCACCAGTCGTTGAAGTTCCACAAACTGCTGATCAAGACATAGTAGATCTAGCTGAACAACAGATACTAGTTCTTGTTGAACAACTCGTTGATCATCTTGCCCCTTAGAAGCTTGATGAACCAACATTAAGATGATCTACTAGAATAAAGCGATCAACGATTCCTAGTGACTATATAGTGTATCTACAGGAATCTGACTACAACATAGGAGCCGAAAATGATCCCGACACGTTTTCAAAGCCAGGAGTTGTAAGGAATCTGACTTATGGTATGATGCCATGAAAGATGAGATGAACTCTATGTGCACTAATGGAGTCTGGGATCTTGTCAAGTTGCCCAATGGTGTTAAAGCCATAGGATCCAAATGGGTCTTCAAGACTAAAAGAGACTCCTTGGGAAACATTGAAAGATATAAGGCTAGACTTGTTGCCAAAGGGTTCACTCAGCAGGAGGGAATAGATTACATGGAGACCCTTTCTCCTGTATCTAAGAAGGACTCCCTTCGTGTGATCATGGCATTGGTAGCTCACTTTGATTTTTAACTACATCAAATGAATGTAAAAAAAAGCATTCCTTAATGGTGATCTAAAGGAAGAGGTTTATATGAAACAACCTGAAGGATTCTCCTCTAATGATGGTGAGCAATTGGTATGCAAGCTTAAGAAGTCTATATATGGCTTGAAACAGGCCTCCGGTCAGTGGTATTTGAAATTCCATGATGTCATCTCTTCATTTGGCTTTGAAGAAAACATCATGGATCAATGCATATACCAGAAGGTCAGTGGGAGTAAAATTTGTTTTCTTGTCCTCTATGTGGATGATATCCTTCTTACAACCAATGATCATGGATTTGTATATGCGGTGAAACAATTTCTCTCTAAGAATTTTGACATGCAGGATATGGGTGAGGCATCTTATGTCCTTGGCATTAAGATCCATAGGGATAGATTTAGATATATTTTGGGTCTATCATAGGAAACCTATATTAATAAAGTTCTAGAGAGCTTTCGGATGAAAGATTTTTCACCAAGTATTGTACCCATGGTAAAGGGTGACATGTTCAGTTTAAACCAATGCCCTATGAATGATTTAGAGAAAAGTCACATGAGCAACATTCCATATGCTTCAGCTGTTGGAAGCCTTATGTATGCTTAGGTATGCACATGACCTAACATTGCATTTGCTGTGGGGATGTTGGGCCAATATCAGAGTAATCTAGGTATCGACCACTGGAAGGCTACAAAGAAATTCATGAGGTACCTTCAAGGTACAAAGGATTACATGCTTATGTATCGATGAACTGACCATTTGGAGGTGATTGGCTACTCCGATTCAGACTTTGCTGGCTACGTTGATTCCAGGAAATCAACATCAGGTTATGTTTTTATGCTAGCTGGAGGAGCCATCTCCTGGAGGAGTGGAAAGCAAACCTTGGTTGCTACTTCCACAATGGAGGCAGAGTTCGTTTCTTGTTTTGAGGCTACTTCACATGGTGTATGGTTAAAGAGTTTCATATCAGGGCTTAGAATTCTGGATTCAATATCTAGGCCATTACAGATATTTTGTGACAATTCAGCTGCTGTCTTTATGGCTAAGAATAATAAGAGTGGCAGTCGAAATAAACACGTCGACATAAAGTACTTAGCCATAAGGGATCGCATTAAAGAAAATAAAGTGGTCATAGATCATATCAGCACTGAATTAATGCTAGCTGATCCTTTGACCAAAGGAATGCCACCACGGTCATTCAAGGATCATGTCACTCGGATGGGACTTGGTTCCATGATGTAATATGTTGTACAACATTACAGTGTTAATGAAACTCTATTCAGTTGTGCGTTTTCTCATACAGTTGCGCATAAAGTCATTAGAGAACACACACATAAGGTCGGACCGCGAATAAACATTGGGTTTGTTCATACAGTTAAAGTTACCATATAAAGGAATTAACTTTGAGAAATAATACATTGTAATACATGGAAGATACTACTTTCATTAAGAGGAACTATCGCCATGATTCATGTATTTGTTTCTTGAAAGTTGGATATTAGAATAAATATGGAGACCAAGTGGGAGATTGTAACAACGAATTAGCAGTTTATCACTTGCAAACTACACTTTCTGTTTCTACTGTTGGATAGTTTTAGAATTTTCTTTGGTGAAGTACACCTTCTGTTTCCACTATCGGATAATTTTAGAATTTTCCCTAGAGATGAGATAAGACTTCTAAACTTGTTGTGAAGATCTATCTCAGTTAACAATGTGATAGCTTTGGACAACATGACAGTTTTCGTTGCAATCCATCTGTTCCAACGAATTCATTATTATTTGGAAATGGTCTCATATTCTTCTAATAAATGGTAACTAATTCCTAGACCTTCTAACTTCTTGATGGGAGAACAAAGCACGGGGAATCAATTGCAGTGTAGCAGTTCAAGTCTCTTTCACAGTCGCTTACAGTCTGCATACACCATCACCGCAGAGCGCCCGTGTGAAAGAAGATTCGGAACATTCAGGCATCAATGGCATCAATGGATGGAGGTTAGTTCGATCTGTTTTTCAAATTCATTTGTGCATTTATGTTTCATGCACATTTATAGATTAAGAGATCTATTTTTTACATGCTTCTGCTTATGCAATCTGGTTTCGATGCATTGGAAAGATTTCTAACAGGAACTTGTTAGTTTTGCAGTAAGAATGTGTCACTTATTCGTATGCACAATGATTGAGACAGGAAGCTGTAGTAACGTACGGATAGAATCTCAAAATATCCTGCGCACTTCAAAAATAAATATCCATAAACTGAGAAGTTTTGTTCATGTAACAGATGGAAATGTAATTAGACAAGGACATATCTACTTGGAAAGACATTTTACGATGGAGATGCTAGGTTTTATTGAAAAGAAAAATGAAAAAAAGAAAAGAACATACCTTCAATATATATCATTTTCTTTGAGAAAATATGACCGATTTCTACGATGTACGGTGACTGAAATGTTATTCGCTAATGCTATGAAAAAAGGTAATAAATTATTTCTTGATTAGCTGAATTTTTAAAGGCTAGTTTGTTTGTGTGAATCCGCTTCCATAAATAAGAATCTAAAAAATAACAGAACTAATGTAAGTTTCTCCACAGGCTTGTGATTGTTTTCTGAGATCCACCTTTTCGGACCATAACCAAACTCTAACAAACGTCAAGAACCGGGTTCACGCCAAGCAAAAATTAGAAATTTTATCTTCATCCTAAAGTTAGCAAATAACAAGGTCAGTGACTGATATGGCTCTTGCAAGACTACACGTATTTTTATGTCCCAAGAATTGTGTGTCCCCCCCTCACTGGCTAATTTCAAAAAGTAACAGCAATGTCTGATTGAAGTACTTTTCAAGACCTATATCAAAACAAAAGTGGCTTCTTTTCTATTATAAATTTTTATTGTGTGCTTGAGTTTCAACCATCTTTTACCTAATAACAATATGTATTTTTGGCCGAGAGGCCAACTCGTTTCATAGGATAGGGGCGAAGGGGAGTGGATTTTTCATCCTCCATCTACATCATGCACCATGTAAGATCCTATGAAATGGAAAAAAACATGAATTGAAGAGCCACACCTTTTAGTATTCTGGTTGCGCAAAATGTGAAGCAAAGAACCATAGTTTTTTGTATTCCCCTTGCACATAGAAAAATACCAAACGTAACCAAATGTAGAATGGGAATGAGAATTCCATTTCCATTCTGTCTCTGTATCCATCTGCAACTACTACTGCAAGCTGCCTAGCCGAACCAAACCAATTTTGATGACGCCATCTTCGGAGCTTCGCTGGAGCATTGGAAAGGCACCTATGATGGTGGCCTATGGTTCAGCTGCAATAACAAGCTCATTAGCATGTGCTTCTTCAACTAAGACAACAATAAGGCAGTAGGCCGGTCGGCCCTTGCTGCATCCTTGCTCAACACCAAGGCCACGACATGCACACATCATCAACAATCACCAGAAACACCGTGGTCGATGTCAGCATGCTCGACTATGCCAACAACACTACTCACGGCATGGCCTAGGTTGCAGGGATCAACATCTACAAGGTTTGGTGGAATTGTGGCTACTTTAGCTCCAACATCCTTTCTACCATGGTTGGCACTTTTTCCAACAACATTGACATGCTTTTGCTCTTGCTTGGTGACAACCTATAGTAGTACTACATGAATAGTATTTCCATTGGGCATCTTCATTGCTGCAGTCTACTACCACATCTTTGTTGCTTACTCGATCAGAAACTATAGACAAAACACTAACATCACCTCAAATCTCATGCCCTGAATCATGACCATCGTTGCTAGCACCCTTGACCATGACTTCCTGGCCATCACGGTGCTCACTGATGGTAGCGAGTATGCTAGAACCTCACTCTACTCTGAGGAACTACTACTGGAAGATCCAAATCTCACACTCATCTATGCTAGAAACACGAGCCTCGATGGCGACGAAAATGTGAACTTCTATATCTATGGTAGCTTGGACTTTGGAGGTAGAGGAGGTGTGAATTATAATACAATTTTTGTTATAATAGTTAAAAGATCCCTTAATTTAGGTTTCATTTTTTTCTGGATAAAATTTATATATGAATTAGGCCAATATGTTTCTTGAGTAGCTTTGTTTGAATGTATGTTTTAAGCATAAATTTTGCAGGGAGGGGCAGGATGAAGGGTAGAGCTAGAAACATTTGACGAAGGATAGTAATGGCTACAGTTGAAGCTACAACATGAAGGGAAGAGTCTTCTAAAGCTTTTGTGTCAACAATAGTCTTTGGTTATAGGAATCTCTTTCTAGAAATAAAATTTTTACTAGTCTTTTTATATGTGTTTTTGTTAATTTTTTATAGTAAATTGTAACGTGTTGAACATTACATTTTGATAATTTTGTGTAATTTTCATAGTTTCACTTCAAGCTGAGCTCTTCTGTCATCAGTACTTAGCATGCTTTCCTATACATTTACATTCCCAATGCGAAAACATTCCAAAGTTTGGTTTTATTCTTTTTTCAATGCTTTCTGGAGTGGCAAGTAATTCTAAAATTGTAATTTCTAATACTATCCTAAGTAATCTTCTTTTGCCACATCCTTTTTCAATGTAAAGGAACATTTGTAAGTTCATGTTCTCTTCATCTCTTTATATATTTTGTGTAGGTTTTATCATTTCTATGGCTATGCTTTGAAATTCAGCAGTTACCATGGAGTAGATGTGTTTAGTTATTACGATTGTGACTACTTTTTCATTTGCAATATGCATTTTAATAAAATGAAAAAACATTATCATTTTTGCTGGTACATAAAAATTATTAGCCAATTTGAGATGTCGGCCTGACTTTGGTCATAATTTTAACAATTTTTCCTGCTTATTGGGAGGACTTAAAGAGTTCAAATTTGATAATTTTTTCTTAACATCTCACATGCAGTGAGGCCTTTTTTTTATGTACATATTCTTTGATTAATGGAATCTAATGAATGATATGGTTTTTAACCTAGAAAATTTTAAAAACAAGAACATTTGCACCTCTAGCTCCCTAAACCCTAGGAAGATCTCCAGTAAGATCATGCTATGATGATCCTAGCCAATGCTAAGGATAACGGTCACGAGCTCTCCAATGACACACATATCTTTCCATAATTATAAATAACCAATTATTTATAAATCTCTCATAGTCAAAGAGTTATTGCAAGGGAGCCAATGATTATATTTATATAAGTTATTTATAATCTTGGTTATATATAATGATATATTTATAATCATAAACATAAATAATTATATATAATGATTATAAACACTTCATCATAAATAAATTTTATTATTTATAATCATTTAATTATATATATCTTACGAATAATGCTAACCAAAATATAATCATTATGGATTAGCATTATGAATGAATAAATAATATCTCTAACATTATGGATTATGAGTAATATTTCATCACATCTTGGCTTTATTTATTATGAAATGTTTACCATTTGAATAAATCTTATAATCTATAATATCTCAAATTATAATTATGGATTATTGCTCTAATTATAATAATCTCATAACATTTATTGGATTCCACAATAATTATAATATAATAATTATGAATGAGGTGTTAACATCATTCATATCTTGTCCATTGTAATAATAATGTTAATGTACAAAAGCTCGTGATACAATAATAACATAATTTATGCATTTGTAACGTAATTTTTTATATTTTCATGAATGAATATGCATTACATATATATGTTGTAGTGTCAATTTAGTTAGATCTCTTCGTATTCCCTCACACATGCACCACATGCATGATAGTTAAAGAATCGTTGCAGGGGAGTTGAATCTTTACTTGATTAATGTCCCCTAACCCCTGAGCTTCCCATTCATCTCTTTGTAATCCATCACATGCACACACCACATGTAAGAGAGCCAAAGAGTCATTGCAGGAGTGTCGAATCTCTATTCAATTAACGCTAGTTGACCCTTGAGCTTCCCATTCATCTCTTCGTATTCTCTCACGTGTAGGGCCTGACATGGGTAATAATGAATATTTATTATTATAAATGGTGGGTAATATTGAATATTTATTATTATTATAAATGGTGACGATTATGGTTATAGTGATGGTTACGATCATGGCAATGGTTAAGGTGATGACAATTNTAAGTTCTCTTATGTAGCAGTTTCGTGGGCTATGAGTAGAATTTAACNTTTTATTTTAACCAATTAATGTTTACCAGTATATATTATTTGGAATGAAAATAGTGATGATAACTTTAAAAATAAAAAAAAAGTTAAATTCTACTCATAGCCCACGAAACTGCTACATAAGAGAACTTACGGGTCTTATGTTTGTTACATTATCTGGAGTTAAGACCATTAATTCTTTAAAGATTCATCCTCTTTCTCATGTGCAAGGATATAGAAAGATTTTAGATGCTAAACATCTTCAAAGTAGAATTGCACAAGAAGTTCATTTTGCTCAGTTGGAGAATTAGGCATATTGAGTTCACACTTATCATTGTATTTTGCCTTTTACTCTATCCTATTATACCACTCTGTAATGTTTGTTGCAATAATTATGCAATGTATTTGTTCATCAACATATACAAAATATATAAACTTTTATTTTAACCAATTTATATTTACCAGTATATATTATTTGGAATGCAAATAGTGATGATAACTTAAAAATTAAAAAAAATAATTAAATTCTACTCATAATCTGTGAAACCGTTACACAAGAGAACTTACGGGTTTTATGTTTGTTGCATTATCTAGAGTCAAGACTATTGATTTTTTTAAAGATTCATCATCTTTTTCATGTGCAAAGATACAGAAAGATTTCAGATGCTAAACATCTTCAAAGTAGAATTGCACAAGAAGTTCATTTTTCTTAGTTGGAGAATTAGGCATATTGAGTTCACACTTATCATTGTATTTTACCTTTTAATGAATCCTATTATACAGCTCTGTAATGTTTGTTGCAATAATTTTGTAATGTATTCCTTCATCAACATATACGAAATATATAAACTTTTATTTTAACCAATTTGTGTTTACCAGTATATATTATTTGGAATGCAAATAGTGATGATAACTTAAAAAATAAAAAAAATAATTAACTTCTACTCATAATCTGTGAAACCACTACATAATTAAACTTACGAATCTGATGTTTGTTGCATTATCTGAAGTCAAGACTATTGATTCTTTAAAAATTCATCCTCTTTTCATGTGAAAAGATATAGAAAGATTTCAGATACTAAACATTTTCAAAGTAGAACTGCACAAGAAGTTCATTTTGCTCAGTTGGAGAATTAGGCATATTAAGTTCACACTTATCATTGTATTTTTCCTTTTGCTTAATCTCATTATACAGCTCTGTAATATTTGTTGCAATAATTGTGCAATATATTCCTTCATCAACATATACGAAATATATAAACTTTTATTTTAACCAATTTGTGTTTACCAGTATATATTATTTGGAATGCAAATAGTGATGATAACTTAAAAAATAAAAAAATAATTAAATTCTACTCATAACCCGCAAAACCTCTACACAAGAGAACTTACGGCTCTTATGTTTGTTGCATTATCTAGAATCAAGACTATTGATTTTTTAAAGATTCATCCTCTTTTTTATGTGCAAAGATACAGAAAGATTTTAAATGCTAAACATCTCCAAAGTGAAATTGCACAAGAAGGTCATTTTTCTCAGTTGGAGAATTAGGCATATTGAGTTCACACTTATCATTGTATTTTGCCTTTTCGTGAATCCTATTATACAGCTCTGTAATGTTTGTTGCAATAATTGTGTAATGTATTCCTTCATCAACATATACGAAATATATAAAATTTTATTTTAACTGATTTATGTTTACCAATATATATTATTTGGAATGCAAATAGTGATGATAACTTAAAAAATAAAAAAATAATTAAATTCTACTCATAACCCGCAAAACCTCTACACAAGAGAACTTACAGCTCTTATGTTTGTGCATTGTCTAGAGTCAAGACTATTGATTTTTTAAAGATTCATCCTCTTTTTTATGTGCAAAGATATAAAAAGATTTCAAATGCTAAACATCTCTAAAGTAGAATTGCACAAGAAGGTCATTTTTCTCACTTGGAGAATTAGACATATTGAGTTCACACTTATCATTGTATTTTGCCTTTTCGTGAATCCTATTATACAGCTCTGTAATGTTTGTTGCAATAATTGTGTAATGTATTCCTTCATCAACATATACGAAATATATAAAATTTTATTTTAACTAATTTATGTTTACCAGTATATATTATTTGGAATGCAAATAGTGATGATAACTTAAAAAAAATTTAAATTTTACTCATAGCCCGTAAAATCGCTCCACTAGCTTAGATATATATATATATATCTATAAATTGGCCGAGATGATTTAAAAAATAATGATGTTAACGAAGCCCAACTAGTGGATGAGGTAACAAGATAACTAAAAACAGAATCACTCACCCCTTTATTTCTATACCACTTACCCAATTTAGTTTTACCCTCTCGGTCAAGTTTACTCTTTCTTTGTTTGTTCATGGCATTTTTGAGCATTACTTATGCAAGAGATCTATTTCTTAGAAACGCCATAAACAAACAATGAAAGATCAAACTTGACCAAGAGGGTAAAACTAAATCTTGAAATTAATGGAATATTATCTAAAACGTTTGACCATCAAGATTTACCTCAATATCACTAGCATCTAGCTTTTGAACATTTTCCAGGTTAGCAATCTCCAGGACTACTTCTTGAACATTCTCCAAGGCTCTGATACCATGTTGGGGTTAAGGATCCTCCAAATCCTCCAGCACGAATCATAGTACTTTCCACAAATTATCGTGGAATGTTCTTAGTGTGTCAAAACCCATGGTGCATGATGAGAAAAATAATGAATATGTCAAAACAACATAAGAAAGCTTAAGCAAGCCGCCTCACATAGCGCTTGTTACTCAACTCACTTTGTGCACTCAACTTTCATGGCACATTCAACGGAGTAGTAAAATAGAAGTAAAGGAAATTCCTTCTAAGCAAGCTTTATTGCATTAATTTACACACAACACAGCTTCAAGTAGATACAACACAAGTTTTGAGACACCTAGAGAAACAAGACTCTTTGGCAAATTGCTAGCACCGCAAGCAGATTTGCAAGACTTATAGGCCCCCAAATGCTTCAATGAGCATCCAGATTGCAATAGCAATTAAAATGAGTATACTGAGGACTCCAACAACTAACCAAGCACTCTCACTCATTCTAATACACATTGAGTGTCTCACACACACTTTCTCTTACCTCTAGCAAGGATGGCATAACATTATTTATAGGACTCCTGACTCATGAGACTTGGTGTGCAAGCGAAGCTATGTACACCTAGTGACAACTGGTTTCAATGCTTATTCGTCCACCATATCCTTCTTATTGCTTCTGCAGATGTGTGGCACTTATCCGATGGCTTTAAGGATGGCTTTGTGCACCATGCAAATATTTCTGCATGCTTTGGCACAATTATTGCAATCTTTAATCAGTTTGGATAACTCTTCCAAGATTCTGGATGCCAATGTTAACAATAATGCTTCATCCATTTGAGGCTTCTTGGGCACCACGCTTTCATTCTGGTACCACGTAAGATTTTAGTACAGGTTGATTTGTTAAAACGATGTGCACAACTTGTTTTCCCACTCATGGCTTTGCAACAATTTCTGAAAGAAATTCCTAGTGGACTAGTTGGCAAATAAAGGTGAGCAAATTAATAGAATATTATCTAAAACTTTCATGAGGGTGAGATGTTGTAGTAGATGTGGCTCTAATTGAGTCCATTGAAGATTGTTAACAACACAATCTATTCATCCTACCATGTTAATGAAGAAATCTAGGATGGTATACTGCTTTGAGACACTCATTATAGAATCCTATCAACACCATTTTACCTAGTCTTCAAATATTTTTACTGGCCATATCTTCCATTCATCCTTGTCTTGATTTAGATTTTGAGAATACCCTGGAGAGCTTTCATTTGACTTTTCTTGCTAGAGCATCTTACTTTACGAAATCTTCAATTTTCTTATTAGAGCATCTGGAAGATGGTTTGCAACTCCTGGAATCTGTTCCATTGAAAACTAATATTGGGATAACAGAAATTGCCACCATGCAAACCTTTGAAGCTTGGGTGATGGTGAAATTCTTCATTTTAGTAGAGTTGCTAAATTTCTCAAGTCTATTCTTAGAATGAAGGGTCCTTCTATCTCATGAAACTTTTCTATCCCTTTAATAGCTGCTAAAATTTCTTTCTTCGTTGGCCAATAATTCAACTCATTTTTATGGAATGCTCCTGATGCATATGCACAAATCTCTTCTTCTTCTTGTCGTCTTCCTACCTTTAATAGCATTGCCACCCATCCATCATAGTTGGCCTCTATGTTGAGGATGAAAGGTTCGCGAACGCTGGAGATAATGAAGAGAGATTTTAGCATTCTTGGTTTAATTTCTATTTTGAGCTGATCAATCCATAAGCGAATTGCATGCATTACTTCTTTTGGACGCAGATAATCGATGTCTATGATTGGAACAGTGGTTGTTGGCCATTGTTGAAATGCTGAAAACAATGGTGGTTGTTGATATTGTTGCCAACGTAAAACTGATCTTTTGGCCATCATTAGTTGGGTCTAACATCCAGAATCATCATCTAAGTCCAATTTCTTTGGTGACATTTTTGGTTGTTTTGACTCTTGTCTTCCTAATTCTTCTTCTTTCAGAAATGCTTTTGCTTCTGCCTCAGCCTTCTTTCCTTCATTTTCTTTCTCCAACCTTCTCAGTTTCTTAGCTAAATCTTTCAAAGGCTCATGCACCTAAGACATAGATTCTAGAGGTGGGTTTGTTTTCATAGATGGCAGTTTGAGTTGCTTCTCCACTGTGTACTGCTATCTTCTATTTTCGTTGTTCTTTATGATTTTCTTGGAGGACTTGACGTTGCTATGCTACTTCTTCATAAGCCTTTATATGGTCCTGGATTTCTTGGAGTCTAACTTGGCAACCACCAACTAGCTGTTCAACATTATTTGTTAGCATATTTGGCTGCCAGATCTGCTAACAATGGTATCGGAGCATCCAGGTTCATAGTTCGTGGAAGTGTTGCAGATTGTGTATGCAAATTTTTCAAAATGGTTGGCAAATACGAAATAGAGAAGTTCAATGGAAGCGACTTCACATTGTGGGAGTTCAATGGAAGCGACTTCACATTGTGGAATGAAAAGAAGAGTAATGAAAAGAAGGCAGAAAAGGTTGCTCCAAATCTGTGCATGCTTATGGGGAACACACATCAAGTGGGAGAGTCTTCTGTTGCATCAACTAGTTTAGGAGAAGAATCAACGATGTTGTGGCATCGAAACCTTGGTCATATGTTAGAACAAGGTTTGCAGATTCTCTCTGATCAGAAACTACTTCCTGGGCTCAATTCGGTATATTTACAATTCTGTGAGCATTGTGTTACTACTAAGCAACACAGATTTAAGTTTAGCACATCAGAAGAGGCAGAGGCGGACGCAGACGTAGACCATGAAGAGCTGAGGACTGCATCCGCAGGCATGACCAGCGGAAATGGCGAAGGTTGGCCTGAGGGCGTGTTCCTGGAGGTGGAGGCCCAGTTCTGGGTGCTGGGCGCGTTGCGTGCGGGGCCACGCTCACGCACTGCAGTGGAGCTCCTAGACAATTCCAGGACCGTCATGGGTTTCGTCGGGATTGGTGAGTACGGGCATGGCTGGGCGCTCGCGGAGAAGCTGAAGCTTTGTTGCGTCGAGCGGTTCAAGGAAGGCGAGCTTGGGCTCGAGCAGCTTGCCCTGGTGGACTGCATCAATGAGTTATTGATGAATTCCCTGGTCAGGGCGGTGTGCCAGATTAATCATTCCATCTTCAAATCGTTGCCGGATTGGTGGGCGATCGGGCAGATGTTTCCGCTGATGCCGATCCAGCTACTGAACGAGCGGCCAACGGTGCGGGCAGTGTTGTCGGACCTTACCTGCAACAGCGATGGGATCGGCAGGATTTTGGCAACGAGGTTTCCAAGGGCTTGTTTGGTGGTTTTCTGTGGTGGAGTGGTATTCTGGCAGGTTGGTGGAAGGGCAAGGCCCTTTGGTCCACCGTTGGTACCACCTCTGCTTGCAGAGGGACAAAAGAAGAAGGTTTCTCTCAGTGTCACCGCTAAACATAAGCAACAATGAATGACAAAGTAGAAAAGATGGTAGAAAGGATGGTGTGGAGATATGATTGATCCTCAATCAAAATCTCCAAGTGGGAGATTGTTGGAAACAGCAAACTGTGAAGCGGTAGATCACAGTAATGAATTAGCAGTTGCTTATTCATGAACTACACTTTCCATTTCTATGGTCGGATAGTATTAGAATTTTCCTAAAAATAACATAAGACTTTTGTGAAGTTCTATCTTAGTTAATTTTTAGATGTTTCTAATTTTGTAACCCAGATGTGGCTATTTAAGTCTGTCCTGGGATCTGTCATAAACAGCATGAGAAAGACAAGAGTGGGAGAATTCTCACATTGCATGAGAGAGAGGTTTCTTCTTGTTCTCTCCATGTGATGAAGAGAGAACCCGGTTATTTCCACATTGCATGAGAGAGAGGTTTATTCTTGTTCTCTCTGTGTGATGAAGAGAGATGCGTGTTCTTTCCATCGCTCATAATAAGATTTTTTCTGCAATTATCTTTGGTTCAATTGCTCTTTATTTTCATCTCAACTAGCTGTTCAACATTATTTGTTAGCAGATCTGGCAGCGAAATATGAAATGAGATGAAAATAAAGAGGAATTGAACCAAAGATAATTGCAGAAAATAATCTTATTATGAGCGATGGAAAGAACAAGCATCTCTCTTCATCACATGGAGAGAACAAGAAGAAACCTCTCTCTCATGCAATGTGAGAATTCTCCCACTCTTGTCTTTCTCATGCTGTTTATGACAGATCCCAGGACAGACTTAAATAGCCACATCTGGGTTACAAAATTAGAAACATCTAAAAATTAACTAAGATAGAACTTCACAAAAGTCTTATGTTATTTTTAGGAAAATTCTAATACTATCCGACCATAGAAATGGAAAGTGTAGTTCATGAATAAGCAACTGCTAATTCATTACTGTGATCTACCGCTTCACAGTTTGCTGTTTCCAACATTATTCACATCTCCTTCCAATCTATTCCAATTACTTTGAAGATAACTAGTCCAATTGACTAAATAATTTAACTGGCGTACCTCATCATTTTGTTGTGCTTGTGAATCAATTGAATGTTCTAGCAAGAAAATCCAATCTACTCTAGTTGTTGGTGGATCATCTTTGAATGCTATAGTATGATATGATGCCCTTGGGGCCATTTTACAAAATCATCGATGTAATTTGCAACAAATTCTAACACCTGCCCAAAAATTGCATCTATCCGTCATTGAAATTGTGCTAGCGCATTTTTTAAACCGAAAGACATAAACATCCATTGATATAAGCCTTGAGGAGTGCTAAAAGCAGTCTTGTGAATATCCTTTTCTCCTATTTTGATTGATGATAAGCACTCTTGCAATCAAATTTACTAAAGATCCTTTTCTTTGTGACCTTTTGAATAAGGGGTTCTCCATTTGGCAATGCCCATTTTACTTTTACTGTAACTACATTGAGAGGTATATAATTAATTACCATTTTAGCTTTGCCTCTCTACTTCAGCATGATTTATGATGATAAAACTTGCATAGGCGTAATTGGACTGAGACTCCCTAATCAATCCTGGCTTCAAGAAATTTTCAACCTGGATTCGTAGTTCTTCCGCTTCTAGAGGATATAGGAAGCTGCAGTAACGTAGCGATAGAATCTCAAAATATGCTGCGTACTTCAAAAATATCCATAAACTGAGAAGTTTTGTTCATGTAATAGATGGAAATATAATGATACGAGGACGTATCTACTTGGAAAGATAGTTTAAGATGGAGATGCTAGGTTTTATTGAAAAGAAAAATGAAGAAAAGTAAAGAACATACCTTCAATATATATCATTTGCTTTGATCAAATATGACCGATTTCTACAATGTACGGTGACCGAAATGTTATTGGCTAATGCTATGAAAAAAAGTAATAAATTATTTCGTGATTAGCTGAATATTTAAAGGCTAGGTTGGTTGTGTGATTCTGTTTCCATAAATAAGAATATAAAAAATAATAGAACTAATGTAAGTTTCTCCACAGGCTTGCGATTGTTTCCCGAGATCCATCTTTTGGGACCATATACCAAACTCTAACAAATGCCAAGAATCAGCTTCACGCAAAGCAAAAATTAGAAAGTTTATCCTCATCCTAAAGTTTACAAATAACAAGCTCAGCGACTGATATGGCTCCTGCAAGATTACACGTATTTTTAAGTCTCAAGAATTATGTGTCCCCGCCTCACTGGCTGATTTCAAAAAGCACCAGCAGTGTCTGAGTGAAGTACTTTTCAAAACTTATATCAAAACAAAAGTGACTTGTTTTCTACTATAAATTTTTATTACGGTGCTTGAGTTTGAACCATCTTTTACCTAATAATAATGTGTTAATATCAAACTTACTTGGAATTTGTAGATCATGCATGCCTTAACTTACCAATCATACGACTTTATAGGTTCAAGTTGGATATTTGACACCAATTAAGATTACCTTGATGAGACACCAAAAATTTATGGAACAATTGACAAATTCCCCTAAAGCTATTCGATGTGTTCCTTGTGTAAGGTAATTAATTGTTTATTGGGTTTAGGACTCCCTTCCTTGCCTATTCACCAAATAGGATAGGGTAATTTGTAATTGCATCCAAATTACATTGCTTTTCAACTATTATTTTTTAATTTAAATTATAATATTTAATTTGACTATTTATTTTTAGTAGAAGCCTTTTTGGTTTTCAATATGTTATAGTGTTACTTTTGAAAGGATCATAGAATACCATCTTTGAGCTTGAAAGGATCGTACAACACCTACAAATATATTTAAGAGGCATAGCACCTATAAGATATTAGCTAGAAGTATAGTGAATATGCCTTGGGCATCACTTACACATAAGAGCAAAATACATCGAAATGTATGCAACACCATAACAAGACAACAAGGACAAATCCTATACTATATGCATCTAGCTCTATGCTCTTGTTTTGAAGCAAGGGGCTAGTGCCTACAGTGAAAGCCAAAGCCCCAATAGCCTATATCCCCTTTTCTTGTAGTTCACAAGACACATTTTCTTACAATAGGAGAAAAGAGGATAGAGCTTTAATGTATATTTATAAGTTAGTCAAGATAATCTTTTTCTTTCTCAACAAGAAATTTACCTAACATTGTACCTTCTAGATTTTTGTTGTTATACACATATTGAAATCATTATGATAAACAAAGGGTTCCATGTCACACCTCTAAATTTCCATAGGTGAATTTATGAAATCACTTAAAGGGAATGAATTCCACTTGGAGTGATGGTAAAATGCTTATTTCTCAAGTCATATGATCTAGTTTTAAGCTTGGGCACAACTACTTGAAAGAGGTTAGCCTTTTGCTTTTCCATTACTCTCCCATGATCTTGCCTTGCTGGGATGAGCATTAACCCTTTGGGTGATGATTCTTTTTTTTTCTTCAAGATCATGAATTCATTACTTAGAAAACCAAATAATCTATATAAAAAACTTAATCTCCAAAATAAATCATTTGAGAAACATTAATATACCAAGTACAAAAATTTATAATCCCATAAGCATACTTGAACAAATCATAAATAATAAAACATATAACAAAATTCATGTAATAATACACCAACATCTCAAATACAAATTTTTGATGTACATAGTTTTATAAAATACAAAAGATAAATATATAAATCATATTACAAATCCTTAATATAGCACCAAGTATGCAATGATGCTTAAATTCTTTATTCATATCACACCATTGTTTCCATTGCACACTTCGATATACTTAACACATTGTTATCCATGTAAGTTAACAACTATAATCTACATGAAATGCATGAAAGAAGGGTCAAAACACCTTCACAATATAGAAGACCATCTTGGTGCCAGCTCCAATAAAGCTAGAAGATGGGGCCTACACTACAAAACATACTATTAGAACCAATAGCAAAATCAATTAGCTAAATTATTAATCAAAATCATTAACAATTAATGTTAGTATACTAATCATTATTATTATATACTATTAATATATCTATTAACCAAAATCATTACTAATTACTATGCACAAATCACCACTAACTTATGGTAAGGCTAAATAGCGATACTTTCTATGAGTTTTTAGCATTAGATGTTACAATAGCTACAAGGTTGATATTGACTCATCTATTCACCAAGACCTCTTAGTTATAAACCATACCTTTCTAGACCAACTCTCATGAATGTCCAATTCTTGGGTTATTTCATAGCTATTATAAACATTATAACTATCTTAAGTCCTAGCTTTCACTATAAGCTTAAGTTTCCTAATTCATGATTATATACCACTAGGTTGATAAGCCAATTTCAAAGTTAGCTTTACTATGGCAAGACTAGCCAAGTAGAGTGTTAATAGGTTGATAGAATCCTCTAAATTAAATTTACCACAACAAGACCTATTGTCTCCATATCAAAAACCATAATCATACCTTTTTAACACTATGGACATGCTTGTACATATTGAAAATGATAGCTAGCCATCATCATCAAATGTTTCCATTTATGCCGAATGTTATTCACCTTTTGCAGATCTACAAAATGTAGAAGAATTCCATCACCATTATAGAATGATGATGATACAAGATGCTCTAAAAGATGAAAAGAGAATATAGAAAGACAAAATAGAATCATTTACAAAAATAAGAACAACAAACAAGGGTTAGAACAACAAAATAGAATAATTAAAAATGTAGCTTCAAAAAGAGTTGAGCTTTAAGGAAATAGTGGTGAAAGAAGAAACATATCCTCTACCTTGAAAGATCATCTAAAAACAAAATTTTATCAAGAAAGAGCAGGTTTGATCTAAGAACTTTCCAAAAATCCACTATACATAACCATGAGAGAGAGAGAGAGAGATGCATAACTAATGCCAAGAGAGCCATCCTTGCAAAGTATTTATAAGCACAATCTATGGTTTAAAAAATTCCAAGAATAATAGTCTAATTTCAAGATTAGGTCAAGTGCACCCACAAATGGGTTCAAATGATCCACAAGTAGTTATCTTATGGGTTTAAGCCATCAAGAAATATTAAAAGAGGTTTACATTGCCCAAGAAAGGATTCTCAATACCAAAAGAATAAATAAGAAAATAACTAAAATAAACCCTAATTTAATATTTAACATGCCTTGAGACCATATTCTAACATTATTTCAAAAATCTTAAAATAATATAAAATTAGCAAATATGATCATTTATGGTAGATTTGAGGTTTTTCTATGGATTTGATTTTTTAGTAAAATAATTTTTTCAATAAATTTGATGTTTTTTTAGTGAATCTAATTATTTTTTAGTAGATCAAATGTTTCTCTAGTGAATCTAGGTATTTTTCAATAAATTTGATTTTTCTCTAGGATTTCCCATACATATTAGTTCGAACATCTTCAACTAGTGGTGAAATTTCTGTTTCTTGTATTAATATGGAAATTTCTATAGATTCTTAAAATGGAAATTGAAAAGCTAGTAAGAAAAAATTATAATGATTTCTTCTAGTAATCTTGATGTAACTATGTCACTAGATTTTATTCCTTTTTATAATGTATACAAGTCATTGGTTGCTGATCTTTCATCATAATATGTGTTCATTCAAATTTTAGGTTACTTGCCTCATAATTGAAGTTTTGTTTCATAGTTAAATGATGTGATGATAAAACATGACAAAAAAGTCCTTCATGCCAGGTATTATTGTCATTTTTTTCTACTTAATGAGGTAGGAAATGTTTCGATAATACAACATACTCTAGATATAGGGTGTTTTATACATAAGCATGTATTGTTAATCACTTGTTAGAGTTTGGTTTTACATCTCTTGGACAACTCTAATTATGAAAGGATCTTAGTTCATAGAAACTTAATACACATTATATTATCTTAACAAATTCATAACTCTTGTATCATTTTTCTTAATCATATTACTTAGAATTCATTGCAATTAATTGTGGACATGCATTACACTCGGCTAATTCATTATGAACTTAGCTTATCTTATGTTTATGAGTCACAGTCTTGATTCACTAGGCTTTATAAAATAATTTTTTATAACTATTTTTCTTCTTCACTAGCTTAACCTTCCAAATGAAATTTTCTTTTTATTTAATAAATTGGTTCAAGCCACATATGACATAAATTGGACCTTCTCTCTCTTTAGGAAACTATATCATGTATCATAAGGATTGTACATGTCTTTGACAACACTTACATCATAGTTCATGAATCACTATTTTATCCTTTTGTTCATGATGCCTAGGTGCTCATTATGAACTTTGTGTTTCATACCATCTACTTTATATATTTGAGTTACTAATTGATTCAGCTTCTTTATTTATATACATCATGGTGTATTTGCTTCTTTGGTCCTCTTTATTTAATAATCCATTTATCCATTGATTCCACTTTTATTCCATTTATAACTCGAATGTTGGTCCATGATATTTTTTAGAAAGGTTATAACTATTCCTTGGTTACAAGTCGTACCTTATTATTAAAAATTTATTAAGAGTGGTTATGGATAATCTCAAGTGATTATGAAACTAATGATTATATATTTATGACTCATTAGTTCAACACTCCCCTTCAAGAATTAGTTTTGTAAGTTCATTTGTTGTATAAGGTGAACTTGATAAGTAAAAGTGAATATTTACAAGTGTATAAAATTTTATGATGGCAAGTCATAAAGAATTATACATTTGTAACAATTGATGAAATAACTCCCTTTCACTCATAAGTTCATATAATAACAAATAGTAGTAGGATCATAATGAATAAGGGAAATGCAACATTACTAATTTTCAAGTAAATAATACATTATGAAATATTAACATGAGGAATGGATAAGGTAGAGTTAATTTCAACAATAAGAGGGGATTGCGATGTAGGGGAAGAAGGATGTTCACTAATGTATTAGATAACATCAGCAACATTAATATTAGTTGATGGCTTTGTTGCAGGTAGTGATCGAACTTCTAATTGTGGTTGATGCATGGAATCCTTTAATAAATCCATTTTTTTGTAATTGTGCAATTTCCTTGATATGCAACAACTTCAACTTCTTTAGGACTTAAGTTTAAATGATATTCTGTAGCTAATTTATTTTCTGCATCCATGCATTCCTTTGCTTCCTAGATGTTTACTTGTAATGCTTGATGCTTGCTCACAAGTTCATAGTTTGAATTACAAGGATCTTTCATCTCTTACTTAAGTCAAGAATTTTTATTATTAATTTCCTTGACTTCCTATTGGTACTTTTCCTTCATCTTTGTAACTTCTTTAGTTATATCCATAGGCTAGGCTTATTGTTCTTATCCTTGATCTAGTAGTTGTAATTTAGGCTTGATATATACCTTTTATTATTCCATTCTCTATGAAAAGTTCTAAAAATACTTATCCATCTTATCATATTTGCTGACCTATATTTGAAGTACTATCTTCTTGTCTTCTTTTTTCTTTCTTAATAAGTAATAATTTCATTGTTGCACCTACATTTTTCTCATTCTTGCAATTATCAATTTGTTTAAATGTTTCATTATGAATCATAGAATCCACATATAGATATAAACATGCTCTTATAAGCTTATGATCATTCAAAATGTTTTGTTCTCTAGAGTCTATCTAATAATTTACTCTTGTCATTGACATCCCTACTTCATTAATTAACCAATTCTTCCTAGAAGAGCTCATTAATATTCTATTCATAATAAGAGGGAATTCTTATGTGAGGTAGATAATTTTGTGCTCTAATAAACTTACAAGTATTAATAGATATTACATTAATACATGTCCTTAAGGTATGCATTGCCTTAGCCATATTCATAACCTAACTATTTTATTCTATTGCCTTGACATCAAGATTGAATAAGCCTATGAATGACTTAGGATATATCTTATTAGCATAATTAGGAAGAGGGATAAGAGAGAATTCTTTACCAAGCTACTCATTCCTTTTAGGAAGAACTATGTTCTTCTCCTTCTATTTTGTAGTCTTATTAATAAAAAGTATGACTTTGGGCTTCCTTAAAGGTCTTACACTCGATAGAGTAGTTGACATATTATGCTTGTGTGACAATCCATTCCCAAATCTCATGGCAAATGTCCAATATACATTATATTAGACATTATGTACAAGAAAACAATATACCAAATGTCACATATATGGAATATTTGAGATTAACCATAAAAGAAATAACAAATAAAGTGTAGAAGAGAAAGAAAAGAATGCTTTATTGATATGGAATAGTGTATCTAAATGGTGCTATGAGAGTGTTCCTTAGGGTTTTTTTCCTTTGGTATCTGTCCCTTAGAGGAAATCCAACACTACCACCATGGTTAGGCCTATAACTAGCTAGAAGGGGTGGTTAGTCCACTTCCTATCTTGCTTCACCAGGCTCTTGTGACTTGCCTATACTAGCTCCACCACTCTATGTTGGCATGATCTCTAAGCCCTAGTATAAATGCCTTTGGTCAAATCCATAAACCTTACCTCAAGAGACATGTTTGTTATTGCATTGAATCCTTTTGGGTCTCAATTACAACTACCCTTTCGAGACTTGTTACAATAACAATAATACTTGTTATGAAGAGGCATCATCTTCGCTATGTAGTAGCATCATTTGGGAATTAGGATGTGACAATCAACCCCACTTAGGGTTTTTTTTGTCGTTGTACAAGTCCACATTCACTATCTTTTTCTAGCTTCCATGCATCTTTAATGATCTTATGCTCAAATAATTTGATTTCTGCTTTGAATTTGAAGTTGTTTCTATTCTGCAAACAAGATATATGTGAGAAAAATATTTGGAAAATTAAATATTACTTTCTTAATATGTACCTTATTTTTTAAGATAATGACAAGAGGTAAATTAAAGATCTACCAACCACCAATCACTAGTCCTAACCAAGGTCACATGAAGTGCAACTTGTATCTGGTTACCCAAGTGAAGGCAAGGAAAATTCTTTATTCCCAATTTTTATTAACTTAGAAATTTTACTTATCTAATTATAATATAAATTAAAAAATGATAAAAATAGTAAGATTATAAATAAAAGCAAGAGAGATACTTCTTGATCTTGATCAACCTTATGATTTTATGGAAGTAATTGTAATTCAGCAATAAGCAGTATATAATTGGATGGTTTTGTTTGAGATGACAAGGCTTGATCTTGATTCTTCTCCATTTCTTCTTTAGAAATTAACTCCAGTAATTTGGTAATTTGGAAGAATTAGACATTGTACCAAATATAATCTAAAGTCTTAATGAATAATGTTGTTGATTCATCCTCATTAATCATGGCAGAGAAATTGGTAAGGTATGATTCTTAATGACTACTATCCATCAACATCATCTATTCCTAAATTCTTGAATCTAATTTATCTACTAAAAATTCAAAGTAATTAGAATATGCATTTGACAATGTAATTTCATGTTGAATTGATGGAAAAATATTCTTGAAATTAGGTTCATCTTCCAAGGATTCCTTTACACATCTATATTTTAAAAATTAATAGAGACCACTTCCAACTTTTGCGTTGAAGTCTCCACAAAGAACAATTGGCATTGAATTAGTGTAACTTAGGAATAACTTATTCTTTATACTTTCTTCTATTTTCTTAATCAAGTATGCTCCTTGGCACAATCTAACATCTAAACATGTTGGTTTGGTAGTTAAATGTGTGTTAACCATGAATTACTACCAAGGCTATGTCATTTTTCCAAAATCTTGACTATTCTTTCTTTTCCATCTCTTGAAGTTTTGGAATTTCAAATATCATATTTTCTAAACTCCATTCAAATCTCTATACTAATTCAAACTTGGCTTCTTTATAAAACATCATGCAACAATCCATGTTGTGATTTTTGCAATAGGCTAATCTATATGGCTCAAAAGAAGAACTTGCATAAGAATATTTTTGCTTGTAAATACATATGTATCCCATCTTTTCCAATTCTAGTTGGAACTGATATAATAATTCCCATGCCAAAACTTCTTATAGGCATAAAACATTAGCATCCAAATTTCGTAACTCTGCTAATATGCATAGGTATCGATACTGATTCCAATCCAAAGCCCATGGTGAACATAGCAGATGTTGTTCCACTTACTAGTGTTCTTGCAAAAACATTGTATGTTGCAACTTTCATTCTCATCCTTGGATTCTCTTCTAGATCATTTCTCTTCATGGGTATCATACACCTTGTTGAAATAATATTTTAAGTCTCCATGTTATTTTGCCATATATTTTGATTGCAAGAAAAATTGACATACATCTTCTTGATCATTGAAGATTGTTCAGTTCTATCAACTAATTCTATAGCCAATTTTTGTAATATATGATCTAATTTTNAAAATGGTCATCGTACGCTTGAGTGATGCTAAAATTAAAATTTTAAGGGTCTTTAGGTAGTATATCAACAAGGGCAAAAACTAATTTTTGGGAGTCCATGGGATAAATTTAACTTTACCATTATGTTTGAAAGGCTAAAAACTATATGAAATGGCTTTTTTTTGAGATTCCTTGGGATAAATTTAACTTTACCATTATGTTTGAAAGGCTAAAAACTATGTTTGAAAATTAATTTTTTGTGCTTTTTATTTTAAACTAACACAATTGGAATTTTGAATTTCCTGTTCGTTAACATAAATTGATAGAAAATTTAAAATTTCTCTTCACTTGACAAAAAAATTCTTCTATCATTGGAAGTAGGATGGTTGCTAAAAATGGATAACAGTGAGGTAGGGAACATGAACATGGACAATGTTAGGCAAGGAGGGGCACACAAGACAACAATGATAGGTAAGGCAAAGACATGCACAAGGGCCACGATGACGAGCATTGGCAATGTCATTGGATAGTGGTACTAGGCACTAAGTGACCCTTCTTAGGGCCTACATGGCCCATCCTAAGGCTTGTGAAGCCCTTAAAGGAACCAACATAACCCCAAATGGGGCCTACATGGCTCTCATAGGGGCTTATGCAGTCGTAAACTAGGCCTACAAAGCCTTTAGAAAAGTTGGCATAGTCCCCTCAACTAGGGCCTACATAGTTCTCATAGGAGCCTTCACAGGCTCTACACCATCCTCATAGGGTATGAAACTGTTATAGGCACTACACAACCTATGTGCCTATAATCAATGGTAGAGGTGCTTGAAACACCACAAAATTTTGGCCTAGCACTTTCAAACAAAATTCAAGCTAAGTCATGTTGACCAAACTTGAGAATCTTCAAAACGGCATGAAATGACATTCAATGGAGCAAGAAAAGTTCCCCTGGGATCCACAGGCAACTTCATCAGCTTCCAACATCTAGAATAAAAAGTTTTGGGCTCAAAGTGCTTAGTTTTAGCTAAGTATACTTTGGTTGCATTTTCTTATGCTGCACAGCGTAAGGCTGAGCGTCACCAACTTTTGGAGCCCCAAAACTAAGCCAAAATAGGCCAAAATTGAGCACAAGGACCCCCCATGACCTCAACTAATGGTTTCCCTAGGTTCCCATTCCTCAGAATCCTGATTTTAGGCTTGAAAATACACTGTTTTCATTGCTCACACCTAGCTCACACCTAGGTCACGCCCAGGCCAAGCCAAGGTCACGCTGGAGCGTGAGCCTAGCATGACCAAATGAAAATTAGTTTAAACAAGCAGTCTTAGGCACAATGTCAGCATCAACTTAGCTTCTAAGGATAGGCAACAGTTTTACTTGTCAAAAGTCTCCAAAAAATCAAAGTTTGGGTGTCAAAAATGGCATTTTGGCTTGGTCACACCTAGGCCAAGCCTAGGTCATGCCTAGGTCAAGTCTAGGTCATGCCTAGGTCATGCCCAGGTATGCTGAAAGCATGAGCCCAACGTGAGCTACCAAAATAGCCCAAAATCGAGTATAAATATGTTCAAAATCAGCATACAAGTGGCCCCCAAGTGCAGGTAGCAATTATACTTGAAGGACAGGCCTCGAAAATCAAGATTCAATGCAAAAATAAATCATTCTACCCAGCTCACGCGTAGGTCAAGCCTAGGTCATGCCTAAGTTAAGCCTAGGTCATGGTAATAGTGTGAGCCCAGCGTGAGCTACCAAAAGTGGCCCAAAACATTTCAGAAACATGCCAAAAACATTCTAGGACAAGATCAACTCAAGTCGATGTCCTACAGTAGCCGATCCAAGTGAGCCAGAATCAAGTTTTGTTTGCAAATTCATTGTAATTTTTTATTGTAAGCTTCACCATGTGTGAGCTTTTCAAGCCCTTATGCTGCTTCCATAGGCGTAAGCTAGCCTGCGTTGTAAAATACAATGCACTTGGTCTAGAACATAGTTTGCCCACGTACACCTATCACGCAATCCATTTTTCTCTGGTCTCGCAATCATCGATCCTATTCATTCCTACTCCCAAGCATAAATACCCTGTGCAAAGACATAAATGGGGTTGGCAAAAATTTGACAAAAGGAAATCAACAATCCTGAGCCAAGACGCACGTGATTCCCAGCACCCGTAAACACCTCGCGTCGGAGCTTATCGTTCGACTTGTAGCGCAACTATGTTTTGACCGGTGCACATCTTGTTGATTAATACAACCTTATTCATTATTTGCCATCCATTGTATCATTCTGATTCATTATTTACATTGTTCCATTTCATTGCATGTTCCTGTATACATTCTATTTTTGTTACGTTTTGTTACGCCTTATTATGTTATGTTACGGTACTTTGCGTTACATTATTTTCTCCATTTTACATTTGTGACGATAACCCCAACATAGGCAATAGCGTATGCTTGGGGAAGTCCTTGGTTGATTTGCGTGTAGACCATCCAAGGCACTCTGCCTTTGTCTTTCCAACTTTCCCTCATGCGAAGGTAGGATCATCTATGTCTCTCTAGAGATCTTTCGGCATACATTTTCTTCTAGCCTTATCTTGACGATTTCGTACAACATAGAAATTGGTGCTAGAAGGAGGGCTCTTACTATTTGACAAAACCTTAGTGGCCCCATAGTTCAAAATGTTGCACCAATTAAGCGTTATAACCAAAAGCCCCATTAATGCTAGTCCTATTCATTTTAGGCTTGCTCACGTTGCAGATTCACTCACGCTAAGCTTGCTCATGCTGAGCTTGACTAGTTACTCATGCTGAGCTTGCTCACATTGAGCTTGACTAGTTACTCATGCTAAGCTTGCTCATGTTGAGCCTAGTTACGCACGCTAAGCTTGCTCAAGTTGAGACCAGTTACTCACGCTGAGCTTGCTCACGCTGAGACTAGTTACTCACGCTAAGCTTGCTCATGCTGAGCCTAGTTACACATGCTGAGCTTGCTCACGCTGAGACCAGTTACTCACACTGAGCCCAGTTACGCTGCACTTGCTCATGCTAAGACTAATTACTCATGTTGCACTTGCTCATGCTAAGACCCATTACTCACGCTGAGCCCAGTCTGCTCAAGCTAGGCTTACACACGTTTTTTACATAAATTCAGCTAGTGAAACTGGTTACACACATGGAAGCATCCCAGATCAACACAACATTGCCCATTTATGACCTCAATGCTAAAATCTCAAATACTGTGACTGCAACCGAATCCATAGTTGCCATCGGAGAGATGAACCTTCAAGGGCCAACCCATTGGTTACTTAGGTTACAAGGCAAAGATCCCGCCTATAAAATTCGCACCCCAGAACAATACAACTTCATTTTTGTAAAGATCCAAGCCAACCTACCTACTGATTGTGTGGAAATAGAAGCAAAACAACATTTTGAGTTCGTCTATAAGGGGGGCCATAATTTTATACCCTCAACATACGATGTGATTCCCCTATCTAAATCTCATCATGAACTTATATCCCAACTCCTCATGGTAACGAGTCAAACCTTGTGGCAATCTGTTGTAGAACCCAAAAACCAAGACAAGGAAGTTGACTTCATGGCACAATTTGAACATGATGATTCATATTACACCCTCACTCCCCATGCCTACGTGAATCCATCATTTCACCCTCACATGGGACCAACGACCACTCACCAAGTGTCAATGAGCACGCAAGCACCGGTGTCCCGACATGAACTACACACGTACAAATCCACCTAGTACATGCCACCAATGCAAATACATGGGGCCACTTTCGTTACATCGGCCCCACACATCTAGGGTGTTACTTCATAGTTTGCGGCTAGGCAAGGAACCATACCCATTGTTCAAAAACCCACTCACTTCAACGCACCACATCCCACAACCACAACTCTAAACGTTGCTCCATAGCAACAAATGACAACCCAATAATCTCCCCAACTAACTAATCTGCTTACTGCTCAAGAGTTGGCAGAAGAAAAAAAATGGATGCAAGCATTAGCTGACGAGGTAAAGCACCTCAAAACCACCAACACTGAAGTAGTTAAAGTACTGGACTTCTACCATGATGATCCAATTAACTCTTCAATGCCACCGTTAGCTTTACCCAAGGGAATCACACTACCCTAGCTAACCAAGTACAATGGGAAGGAAGATCTGAACGCTCACTTAGTCATATTTTGATTAGAAACTCTATTACTTCAAGCTTGGCCCCATGAAATTTGCATGTGTTCTCTATGTACTTAATGGGCGTAGCCTTAGACTGGTATCGAGCCTTGCCTCGTAACTCCATATCCTCTTTGGAGGATCTCTTACACCAATTTTTCACTCAGTTTAAGTACAACCTCAGGCCTGAGGCCACACTAGACACTCTAATATAGGTGAAAAAAGCACCATTAGAGCCTATGTAGAAGTTCATTCAATGATGGAGTGCAACCCTTAACGAACATCATGAGCCAATCCATGAAATGTATTTGCTTACAATTCTGAAGGAAGCCGTGAATGACTTTATTAAGTCAAAGTTGTACTACCTAAGTGTTCAAATGTTTAGCCAACACTTCATGTAAATCAAGAACTTTGAAAAAGCTACACAAACCAACAATGATCTCATCTATGTGGCTTACAAGAACCAACACATTTCCAAACAACAGACAACAATGAAAACTATAGCCGCAAGCACAAAAACAACAAACACCAGTACCAACCCATCCACAACGACAACGGCCACACCACGACCCAATTTTTAGTGCAAGGATTGCTCTAAGTACATGCTGCTACCCACACGACTTTCTGAACTACTAGAGAAACTCCTTAAAACCAGGCAAATCCAATAGAAACACGTAGCGGAGAATGCTTGCCACTAACACAATTGGTACTGCAAGCTACTGAGGAACCCCACCTTAGCAGCACCAAATGAGCCCCCAGTTCCATGACATTTCAAGTTAGACCAATTATGTGACTACCACCAGATGTCCAGTCACAACATTGACACATGTCGTGCATTATGGAATGATCTATAAGCAATGATAGAACGGGGCGAATTGAATGTCAACATCCTAAATCAACCTGGCATAGATGATGCCTCCTATGTCATAAACTCCATTGGTATAGATAGTAAGCCTAAACCTATGTGGCAACCTTTTGTGATCCATGTGCCTCTCAGCAAGGCAATAATGCCCTCTACCTCCATGAGCAAGGGGCCTTCCATTGTCATCTAGGTGCCACCTCGAGCACCTACAAAACCTTTTGTGGTCAAAGTACCCCCACTGCAATCATCCGCTAAGATGTTAAACTGGCATGATGCACTGACCGCAATTGCAAAGAAATATTTCATCATCAAGGTGCCACAACAAGCTAGTCAAACACCAACAACTCCTTCCAAACTACCATTTGTCATAAAAGTGCCACCACGTGATGGCCCTTCACCTACCCAGAGCCCAACCATAGGTAATGTCTCAACCTCTTCTCCCTCAAGAGTCAACTGTGCCAACAACATGGATAAGCCTACCAAATGGCAGCAAAAGAGGACAAATGAACAACAAACAACATCCATAGCTGAAACAAAAGCCACACCAAGCAAGAAACAATAAAACGCTAGGGCCCCTGCCCCTAATCTCAAGCCCTCTATGCAAGAGGCCCATCCCTCAACCTACACGAAGGAAGCCAAAGCCAACACAACAACCAACAACACAGACTTTGTGGCTACACTAAACTAGGTAAAAAAAATGCTCAAATAGAAGAACAAAATGATGAGCTTGTATGACCTGTTCATGACTTCAACTGCTCACTGCAAAGCCTTGGCTCAAACGTTAGCATCCATTCCTATCACAGAGGACATCCTTGTGAACATGGAATCCATCCGTGCAATGATTTCACAACACACACCATAATAATTGGGTTCAAACACCTTAACCTTCCACGATGATGTAGTTAAACATAACCCTGAACAAGGAGAAGTCACAATAGCTCCATTATCGATTAGCGTATATATTGGGCAATGTACCATTCACCGAGTGCATGTTGATGATGGTGCAGCAACAAACGTAGTTCTATACTCTGTCATTGACAAACTAGGCATGACAGATGAGATCATGCCAACAGAAACCAGGTGTCTGAAATCCTTTAATAGATCAAGTGTCACAGTCAAGGGCATGATTAACTTAGCCTTTGTGACAGGTGAACAATTCCCCACTAGCATGGAGTTCATTGTCATAGAAGAGATGCCCAGTTTCAACATGATTCTTGGCAGACCTTGGCTAGCACAACAATGAGCCATTTCCTCACTGATATATCAAGAAATATGCCTTCTATATGAAGGTGGAAAAGTCATTATACATGGAAACAACACTCCCTTTCAAGCTAACCACAACATAGACATGTCACAGGTCTTGAAAGAGGAGCCTCTTGATGCAACACACATGGCAAAAAATGCAACACCTAGAGCCAAAACGCCCGAACGAGTGGCAATAAACACAATATTTAGAGTTAAAACGCTCAAACGAGTGGTGAAAACCATAAGCCTCCCAGCTGAGCCTAAGCCTAAAATGCTTCCAAAACCACATCTGATTAGGAGAAAACCACATGATCAAAATGGACCTGTGTCCAAAAACAAGCTAGATCTGCACACACTCTTCACATTCTTTTGTAGTGCATATGTTACATTTTTTTATATTGTACTAGCTTATGCATTCTCTCATGGCCCGAAAAGGCCTTAAACTAAACTATGATCCAAAATGGCCTTAAACTATCACATTTTCGCATTGTTTTCTATTTATTTGTGCATTTCAGTTGATTTTTTCTACAGTTGCTATTTAACATTGTTTTCTCTAGTTTCTTTTGTTTACAAGATCAAACAGACACACATGTGTGCATCCACACCAATGGTCTTGGAATCACGACCTAAAACTGATACCATAGAATAGTCCTGGAGCTATGACTTAAAAACTAGCATCACAGAATGTCCTGGCATCATGATGGTAAACTGACACCATAGAGCTCTGTCTGACATGACACTAAACTGTCACACTCATTCACTAGAGTCCATGAAGACTATAAACTGGCTAGCCTCTTCATAGGCCTCCATGACTATAAACTAGCATTGCACCATCTGCTACGACGATAAACTAACGATGTCCAAAGGATCATGGCATAAAACTAATCCACAATACCCAAGACTATAAAATGGTGACATCATCAACAACCTGGCATCATTTAAAAAGGCATGCTGCTGTAATTGGTCGTACCTGCTCACCAAGAACCTACCACCTGATTGGCCACATATATCCTGATGAAACTGATGCTGTTTGAAGACTTCGTTTACCTTGAAACTCCACATGATGATTCCATTCCAACGGCCATGTTCAAGTTTAAAGTGCTTTAGCTAACTAAATCACTTGTGGTTTTTTTGTCTTCTTGGAGTTGTGTTTGCAGGATGACACCCATAGGTGTTTGTACACGAATGCACTTCATCACGGCGACGAGGTACCACATTGTTCCTGATGCATATAACCAGGTTAATCAAACCATTTACAAGTACATTCCTAGTTCCTCAAACATCCCTTATTCCATAACATGTTCTCCCTACCTATTTCCCAGATACATCCCAGTCACCCCCAAACTTGAACCACACTGTTGCACACTGTAACTCTCTAGGCAGTTGCGCAACACGACATAGCACATGAAACAATTACAAGCACACAAGCACAAAAAAACTAAAAAAAAATCCAAAAAAATAAAGATAAAAATAAAAAATAAAAATGAAAATCAAAGATAAAAATCCATCACAAGACCCTTGGCACTTTCCATATAAGCCCTAGGTGGGAAGGTACTTGTCTTGGAAGAAAACACTCGTGTCTCAAACAATCATGTTGCATCCCACCACGTGGCTTTGGCTGTTGGAAAATGGGTTTCCTTTGACACTCAATAAGGGTCCTGTTTCTCCAAAGAATGCACCACCTCACTACGTGGATTTGGTTGTGACAATGAGTTCTCTTAAATAGGATATAAGAGTCTCGTTTCTCCAAAGGACGCACATCCCATGCCTTGGTCCCAAGTTCGCTAGATACTGGTTGGCTATTGACAAGGACCAACATGATGTGTTTACACAAGAGCATTCCTCTTCCCACAGTCAAATAAAATCATCCCTTCATCAATCCAAGATCTTGCAGTAACAAACCTTTCTCCCTATACATCTCAAAAACCTCATTTCCCAATCCTATGTACTTCTAAACACAGTGTGATGACATTTGCCTAAGCGCTGATGGACAATGCTTGATACCCAGTTTCTCGTGGTGTTTTGTATTTCTTTGTCAATGCCTCTTGGATATATTCCTCCAGATGTCAACAAAGAGGGGCCAATGAAACACCATAAAATTTTGGCCTAGCACTTTCAAACAAAATTCAGGCTAAGTCATGCTATTGCCCAACATGAGTACAACATGACCAAACTTGAGAATCTTCAAAACAACATGAAATGAGATTAAATGGAGCAAGAAAAGTCCCCCTAGGATCCACAGGTAACTGCATTAGCTTCTGCCATCTAGAATCAAAATTTTTGGGCTCAAAGTGCTTAGTTTTGTCTAAGTATACTTTGGTTGCATTTTCTTACGCTGCACAGCGTAAGGCTCAGTGTCACCAACTTTTGGAGCCCTGTAACTGAGCCAAAATAGGCCAAAATTAATCACAAGAACCTTCCATGACCTCGACTAATGGTTGCCCTAGGTTCCCAGTCCTCAAAAATACACTCTTTTCACTGCTCATGCTTAGCTCATGCCCAGGTCAAGCCTAGGTCACATTGGAGTGTGAGCCCAGTGTGACCAAATGAAAATTGGTTTAAACAAGAAATATTAGGCACAATGATAGCATTAACTCATCTTCTAAGGACAGGCAACAATTTTACTTGTCAAAAGGCTCCAAAAAATCAAATTTCGGGTGTCAAACATGGCATTTTGGCTTGGTCACGCCTAGGTCAAGCCTAGGTCACACCCAGGTCATGCTGACAATGTGAGCCCAACGTGAGCTTCCAAGATGGCCCAAAATTGAGTATAAATAGGTTTAAAATTAGCATACAGATGTCCCCGAAGGACAGGTAGTAGTTATACTTGAAAGAAAGGCCTCGAAAATCAAGATTCGGTGCAAAAATAAACCATTCTACCCAGCTCATGCCTAGGTCAAGCCTAGGTTATGCCTAGGTCACGCTAATAGCGTGAGCCCAGTGTGAGCTGCCAAAAGTGAGCCAGAACATTTCAAACACACGCCAAAAACATGCCAGGACAAAATCAACTGAAATTGACATCCTACAGCAGCTGATCCAAGTGAGCCAAAATCAAGTTTTGTTTGCAAATTCATTGTAAATTTTTATTGTAAGCTTCACCATGTGTGAGCTTGTTAAGCCCTTATGCTGCTTCCATGGGTGTAAGCTAGCTTGCATTATAAAATATAGTGCACCTGGTCTAGAACGTAGTTTGCCCACATACACCTGTCACGCAATCTATTTTTCTCTCGTCTCATAGTCATTGATCCTGTTCATTTCTATTCCCAAGCATAAATACCCTATGCAAAGACATAAATGGGGTTGGAAAAAAATTTTCAAAAAGAAACCAGCAATCCTAAGCCCAGATGCACATGATTCCCAACACCCATAAACACCTTGCATTGGAGCTTAACGTTTGACTTGCAGCGCAACTATGTTTTGACCGATGCACATCTTGTTCATTAATACAACCTTGTTCGTTATTTTCCATCCATTGTATCATTCTAATTCATTGTTTGCATTGTTCCATTTCATTGCATGTTCCTGTATACATTCTATTTTTGTTACATTTCATTATGCCTTATTACGTTACGTTACGTTACTTTGCGTTACATTATTTTCTCCATTTTATGTTTGTGACGATAACCCTAGCATAGGAAATAGCATACACTCAAGGAAGTCCTTGGTTGATCTCCGTGTAGACCATCCAAGGCACTCTACCTTTATCTTTCCAGCTTGCCCTCACGTGAAGGCAGGGTCATCTGTGTCTCTCCGGAGATCTTTCGGCGTATGTTTTCTTCTAGCCTTACATCGACAATTTCAGACAGCACAGTGCTGCTAATCGATGATGTCATTAGTGCTAGGGATGCCTATAATTGATAGCACTATCGATGCCAGGGATGCCTATAATCAATGGCATCATTAGTGCATGGTAATGGCAAGCACTAGGAAACAATAATGGAAAAGTGACAAGTGATGACAATGGAGAAGTGGTAGATAGTGGATGGAAAAAAACCACAACATGGATAGTGATTCGGCATGGTTGGTGGGTGGGTGCATGGTTGTAAGGACATGTGGTAGGTATTAGGCCACAACATGGTATGGTATCAAGGTGTAATCTAATAGGTAAAAGTGCATGATAGGGTGCAATGAGGCAAAGTGAGGTGATGGTTTTTGTGGCCACATGATTGACAACGAGATATAGGGCAACAACTTCAAACAGTGGAGGAAGGGTGCATGAGGAAGTGGTGGCATTAGGTGGTGTAGCAGCATGGAGCAGGTTATGCAGATTAGCCTATGGGTGTAGAGCATCTAGCATGTTTGGCTATGCATTATGGTTGCCTATTGCTTCCTTCAGGGGGTAGAGGATGGTAGCTCTCAAACAAAGAATACATTGCCCTGATACAACTAGCATGGCCTAGAGGGCCTACATGGCCCTTGTAGGTCTTACATGCCCAACATGGCAATGCAAGGCCATCAAACCCTACAGGGCTTATGCAGCCCTTCCAAGCTAATATGATCTACAATTTTTTTAAGTATAAAACTAGGGGGCCTAGGTTTGAACACATGACCTCTTCCTTTGATTATTATTATTATTATTATTATTTTATTCATCTTTCCTTGGTAGTTGACATGTTGGTTTGGCCGATGATAGGGTTGAGGTTTGATATGTGCAAATGATGATTCCCGATCATAAAATTTTGACTTCTATTTTTTACAAAAAATAAATAATAATTTAATTCACACATAATGAAAAACTAAAAATCACAATATCTCCCAAGCCGTAAGTCTGATTGAGATGAAATTTGGACCATTGGCATTGTCTCAATGAGTACTATGTATTGAACATACTCTGAGTGTTCAAAAATGAAGTTGAATTTTTAATATTTTAAAAGGTCCACTTGTTTATTCTACTAAAGAAACACTATAAGGTTGACATATGGAAGACATGATGACTTATAAATGATTTTAAGTTGCTTAGGATAGTATGTTTCAACAAAATAAGGTTAATTCAGGTCATGGTTACTAACATTTTAAGAGAAACTTAACAACAACCTTGATTAATTAATATTTAAAATGTTAAAATGGGTAAGAGTTACTTGGACCACTGTATTCTTACCAACATATTTTGCAACTAATGAATCTTGATGAGGCATAATTAGATCTTCGTTGGGAAAAGATCTCCATGAAATAATTTATTTGGTTGGTGATCCAAGATTCTTCCTAGTTCATAGCTCTATGATTCATAATTAGGTTGTAGCTAGCCCATGGTTCTGACTAGCCCTTGGATCATGGTTTGCTCCAATATCAATTGTGACATCCCATTCTCGAATGTCATGGAAAATGTCAAATATACATTATATTAGATTGTATGCATAAGAAGAAAATATACCAAATGTCAAATATATGGAACATTCAACATTATGCATAAAGGAAATAATAGGGAAAGTGTAGAAAGAGAAAGAAAAGAATGCTTTATTGATATGGAATAAGGTATTCAAATTGTGCTCTGAGAGTGTTCCTTTATATTTTCTTCCTTTGGTATCTATCCTTAGAGGCAATCCAACATTGCCACCATGGTTAGGCATATCACGAACCTTGTTTGAGTCAAACTATGTTTATTGGCCTACCTAAGTGGGTTCTCTAAAATTTCTAAAGTCCTAAGTCTACTGTTAGCCTCAAATGAAAGATAAAACCTTGGCTTATAGCAAAGAAGGTACCCATTCATCAACTATTCAAATATCCATAATAGAGAAGTGTCCACTTCAAGGGATCCACTATTCTTTAAGGACTTTGAAAACTTCCATTCTTATTATAATCACTACCCACCTTTTCTAATTATTCAAAACACTCCATATTCTTCTTCTATGTACCATACACTCTTTGAGTGCTGTATGAATCTACTCTACCAACACTGGCATCCCCAGAATGAGGGCCACATATGTCACAAATATCATCAAGAAGACTTGCAGGTCTAGATACTCTTTTTCATATATTTATAAGTTGGTCAACATACTCTTTTTTTCTCAACAAGACATTTACCTCACATTATACCTTGTAGGCTTTTGTTGTTATACAAATGTTAAAATCATTATGATAAACAAAGGACTTCATGTCATCTCCGAAATTTCCATAAATGAATTTACAAAATCATTTAAGGAACATGAATTTCACTTGGAGTAATGATAAAGTGTTTGTTTCTTAAGTTATATGACATAGTTTCAAGCTTGGGTGCAACCATTTGAAAGAGGTTAGGCTTTTATTCTTTCATTACTCTTCAAGTATTCCACCTTGATGGAATGAGAATTGAACCTTTAGATGATGATTCTTTCCTTAGAGATAATGAATTAATTATTTAGAAAATCATATAATCCATATAAAAATTTTAATCTCCAAAAAAACTCATTTGAAAAACCTTAATATACTTGAACAAGCCATAACTATACTTGAGCAAACCATAAAAAATAAAACATATAACAAAATCTATGTAATGTTACACCAATATCTCAAATACTAATTTATGATACACATAGTTTCATAAGATACAATAGATAGCCACATAGATCATTTTGCAAATTCATAAATTGTGGTAATCCTAAAGTAGTAATATTTCCTATGATTTAGCATCAAAAGTTGAAATAGCTACAAAGCTAATACTAACTTATCTAGTCACCAAGCCTTCTTAGTTATGAACTTGAGCTAGATTCAATTCCTAAACCTTAGTTCATAGACACACACTATCATGCTTAGTGATGAGACACTGTTCCCACTGGCTGCGATATCGCGTACGCGATATCGCAGCCGACGCGATATCGCATCCCCTGTGATATCGTGTACGCGATATCAAATCTTTCCCTACGATATCGTGTACGTGATATCGCAGTCCACTGCCATATCTATAAATAAGATGCAGCTCTCCCTTGTTCAAGATCCTACTTTTAGAGTAGCAAAGCTCTGGCAGTTTGATCCCTCCAGAGTTAGATTTTTTTCCCGTGTTTGCCCATAGTGTGGTGAATGTAATTGTACGGTGTCTTTATTCGAGTGTGCCGTACTTGGACACACACATGACCATAAATAAATATCAAGATTACTTCATCATTGCAGCATTCACTTAGTTTATTTATTTGTTATTTATTTAATGTTATTTATTGCTTTCATAGCACGGTGTGAGTATGACTTGATTACGAGCATCTACGGATGTGTATGGCTAGTCAAGGAATCGGTTACTCATCGCGATTAGTCTCTCACCTTTTAACTCCTTGAAGCGGAACGAGTACAACTTGGTTACGAGCATTTAAGTGTGACTACTTGGTAGCCTAGTGGCGTATCCAAGATCTATCATTGGTAACCCAGTGGTGTATTTCGGATCTACTCTTGGTAATCTGAGTGGCGTACCTCAGAGCTACGCTTGGTAGTCCTAGTGGTAGTCATGCACGAGGTCCAAGATGTGTACGGTTGATCAAGAAATCAGTTGCTTGTCGCACTTAGGCTAGATTAGATTTTCTTACCCTTTTCCTCTTATCTTAGATTAGTTAATATTATTTTCCACTACCTTCAAGAGTAGCATAGATTAGGACACATCATATACCTCATCTAGACTAAAACATACGTGACATATGCAAAACTAGTCTAGGTGGGAAGACAACGAACTATGACCTAAGGCTAACTATCTAGGTGCTACAACTAGTCCATCTACAGAGTTTGACTGGATCATGCGTGCGACGCTTGTTTTGTATGGTTGAGTGTAGGGGTACCTCGCCACTCATCATTGGCGCTATTGCCGGGGATGGTGCTAGTTATCTAGATTAGTTATATTATACAAGGTTGCTATAAAGAACTTAACGATATATCTTTCAGAAAATAATAATTATAAAAAGTCACATAAATTCACACACAACAATTCCTCTCCTACAAGATAATAATAATGCCACACTTAGTGAGGAAGTTCATTGGAGAACCAATGAGCTATATGATGATGAAGATTGGAGTATACAACCTGAAGTGGGAGTTTCCTATAAGAATGAACAAAAACAATGTCATCACAACGCATGAAAGCCTAACTTACTTAATGATGATGAACCCCCATTGGCCACTACAAGCTTAACACAAATACAAGAGGCTGTTCAAATCTCATGTATGCATCGTAAAGAGAGTCGACTACCTAGGCTCAATTTAACCAATTTTCCCAAATTTTTAGGAGGCTATGACTTAGATCCACATCAACATTTACTAGCCTTCTATGATGCCTGCACATGGAATAACATTGATAATAGTTGGAAAAAATTGAAGCTCTTTCCTATGACACTCGTTGACCAAGAAAAAGTATGGTATAGATCGTTAAAACCAAATTCAATACAACGCTGGTCAACAATGGTAGAAGTCTTTAATGAAAAATATCAAACCTATGCAAGAGTGTCAACCTTGAGGAAACAAATGCAAGGATGGAAGCAAGCAAAAAATGAACCCTTGGACATGGCCATAGGTTTTCCACATTGTTAAACAATTGTCTAGGCCATAGGTTTTCCAAGGAAAGGCTAATGTATCATATCATTGATGGGCTACGTAATGAAACCAAAGAGACCTTAGGAACGTATGCCCGAGGTCAACTATACAACCTACGAACCCATCAAATCCAAGAGCTTATTAAGTGAGTAGCAAAAGAAGAAGGAGAAATAGCTACATGGGAGAGTGTTGAAAAACATCAATGGGACCAAAATCACAACTCAACAAAGGTCCATGATCATAACAAGGAGAAATCAACAAATCTCAAGGTGGAAACATCATCTTTATTAATACAACAATCGTTAGAAGAAGCAGAGGCAAAGATCAATAAGATGTTGGAATGGATGAATCAAAAGTGTGGAGAATTTATCAACACCATTGGAGATAGAGTTTTGACAACCCAAGAAGTAGGGCGAAATAATAGACATTTGGAAAGAAGGAATGAAGGGACTAAGTGCTCAACTACCAATCCTACATATGAATGCAACATATGCCTATACGATCACCTCGAAGGCCAATTCCCAATCTTGTTACATCTACATGAGCATTAGGAAAACATGTTACATCCATAGTTTGTATAGAGATACTGTGTTAGACCATAGTGGCAACAATCCCAGTCATGGGGGAATCCACCCTCAGACTGGAGGCACCCTTCATATTTTCCGAATCCAAATACCATACTCTATCTCACCACCATACCATTCTCCACAATACTATCAACCCATACCTCCAACACAACCACCACCTTGTGCACCTTACATCCCTCCTAACTTTCAACATTCTCATCCTTTCCCTCCTTCCACAATGCCACCAACTGTTCCTAAGGTGTCTGTACCACCGCAACCCATGAACAACACTTGTGCTGCTGCTACTAATAGTAGTGAAGAGCCTCCTCAACATCAAAGCCATCCTTTCTTTAAACACGGTCATAGGAAGGGACAACATAACTCTGAGGCCATTGCACCTTCCAACCTAGCACAATTCCAACAATGTGGTGCACCCTTACCTTCGAACCCAACGCCTAATGTAACTTCATCAGGGCCACCAACTTACACTCCAACAACCATAAGGCCCAATGAACACAACCATGGGAGGCATTAGCCCAATCCTTGCATACCATCTAACGGTCCTAAACATCATAGTGGGTCAACTCATTATTCAAGAACTACATCGTATAAAATGCCCCACTATGCTTATTATAATCAAGTGTGTGAACCCCAAGGGGATAAGTATAGACCGGTCCCAATACTTCTAATATGCAAGGATCCTTATTTTCCATTTATTAATCCTAGCCATACTCAACTGATTAGTTATGGGGGATATTCCCCATTTCAATGACAAGTAGGATTAATAGATATTTTTAATTTTCTTTAATTTTACAACTTTTTTTTTTCAATTTTTCGTTTTCCAACTTTTTGTTTTATCTTTTTATCTTTTTTGTGTGTTTGTGTGTTTGTCTTTTTCCATTTTTGTAAGTAATCTCATCTACGAATAAAACACTCATGTGGATCATTGGTTGAGGTGTGTTTTATGTTATTAAGTCATGAGTGGTCAATTATTTGAAATAGTGAGCCCATTACACCCACTCATCCACTCCATAAATAAAGAGGTTCTGTTCATGGGTACAGTGATATTCTTGAAATTTCTAAAACTTAAAATTAATTTTGTGTTCATTGTACCCAGAATGAAGAAGGATGGACCAAGAGGGAATAATTAGGGTGTGACATCAAGGGGATTTGCGGATTTTCTTTGGTGACATCTGTGGGAGTTATCATGCAATATGGTTGTACTAAGATCCTTGTAGATCTAATGAAAAATGGGAGTAAGAGTAATCAAAAGAGCACTCGAAAATCAAATGCTATTCTAGGGGGTCCCACTAGAAAGAGATGCACCCATGCCTAATGGTTGGCAACTTCTCTAGATTTAGTAATGTGAAAGAGAAAAGAGAGAAAAAGAAAAAGGAAGTGCCATAAAACAAAAATCACTCCTCCCTTGTACTAAATGCCAAGTGATTGTACATCTTGTTGTTATGGTACTCTCATAGTTGTTCATCATGAGATAAAATAATGTGATGTCACTTATTAGAAGGATGGACTTGGTCCTGATCCTGGAATGATGGGTTAATGACACCTTAATCATGCTTTTCATGCAGGATTCATTGTACCCTGGGTTAGTTACCTCATGTCCTGATCTCTACGATCCCTTTCCATACTTCATCTCATCTCACTGTTCATGTAATTGTAGCTCGTGTTCCATGTAACATAAAATTTTCATCTCATTTCGGTGATGTTTACATGCGTGTGTTTTGTGGAGGTAGTGCAGATTACCTCTAACCCTTTTAGTGCCCACGGACACTTTAAGTGTGGTTACACAAGGACATAATCGGTTGAAACCTACTTTGGGGAGGATTCACTTGTGTAATTTTTTTGTAATCTTCAATAATCCTCTAGCTAGAACACACAATTTCTTACCCTCAGCTTAATTTTCATAAATTTCTTTCCCATTTATTTACCCTCAAAACTTTAACGTTCCAATGTACCATTACATTCCCTTTTCTTCATAACCGCCAAAGTTTTAATTGCTAAATTCACATCATTATCATCAAGTGACTCTCAAATTCATGTAATTACCCTTGCATATATTACTCCTTGTCAATGTCCTCACTTTACACATTAATTTCAAGAAAAATCATTAAAAATTTGGTCTTTTTCAAGTGTCTCACTATAGTTGAGATGAGATATCACGTACGCGATATCGCGTCCCACGTGATATCACATACCCGATGTACCGTACATAATATCGTATCCTATTTTCCTATAAATAGGAACCCCCACCGCAACACTTAGCTTCATTTGGCCATTTACGTGGAGGGAAGTTTTTGAATTTTTTCTCTACAACTTGCGATTGCGTGAGCCTTGCTTTTTCACCTATATCTTGCGTGCTGGTACTCCAATTTTAATTCCATTTGAACCTGCTTGAACCCAGAGTGTTTAGTTTAGTCATGGCGGAGAGACATTTGCTGAAAAGTGCCTAAATTTTTTGAAATTTTTCATCATCCAAAGGACATTAATTAGGGTAATTAATATTAACACTTAGACAAATTGTGCCAAAAAACATATGACCTTAAGTATACCGGGAGACTAAAATGAAAATCCACCTAAGTCAAAGGACCCATTATCATAATTTTTGGGCACGATCACACAATAACATTAGATCTTCAATTAAAGGCATGTAGTAAGGTATAACTTGCATTTGAAAACAACCTTAGTAACGTTAGCCTGTGTGATTACAAATGGCCCCGAAATGTTCACAGTAGAAGAGTCCTACCCAAGGTGGAGCAAAACAACCTAGGAGAGGTAGAAGGCAAGGCCCTGCCAGATAACATAATGAATAGGAGACGTACTCATTCAGCATCCAGCAAGAAGAACCTCCTACTAGACGATCTAGGCAGGCAGAAGGAGGAGCTGCTGCACCTGAATCGGGACAACAACTCACGTTGCCCTCGAAATGTGTTCAGGCTATCCACATGAAGTCCACAATTGCTTCAATGATTGTGGAGCTCAACTTTGAATCTTTTGCGGAGTTTGCTGCTGAGGCTATTAAGGATCACCTTAAAGGGTCTCCCTTATGGCCTGTCCTCTCTGAAAAATGTGCCCGGTACTAAGGTGGAATGTACCTATTCTAGCATAATAAGGACCAAGGCACCATAGTCAACATTGGTAGTGTGACAGTAGATTTTTCTGCAAAGGAAATTTTGGAAGTGTTAAACCTTCTGAATTTAGGCCCCCATGTTGCTCGGTTATCCACCCAATTAGACCCTAATGTGTGAAAAGATTGGCGAGAAAAGGCTTGTGGTAGAGATAAAGCTTTTGGTGAGTTGACAACGGAAGAGAGAGTTTATTTTAAAATCGGAACCTACCACCTCCTCCCCACAAAAGGTTTGAAAAGAATATGAACATACGCGGTAAGAGGATGTGCAGTGTTGATGGGAAAGATTAACGCTAACCTTACCCATATATATTTGACGGGGATCCTAAGGTGATTCGAAGAATGGAAGTCAGGGAAGATGGCACTCCCTTTTCCTTACCTTATTAGAAAACTATGTTGTCAGGCTAGTATTCGAGGATACACAAATGATGTTCTCCGAAAAGCCCAAAATGCTTCTTACGCTAAATTATTAAAGGCACCAGCTCCAAGAAAGAGCACTGGCGAAGAGCTAGGACTAGATGAAGAAGATGAAGAAGAAATGGCTAGATCCCCTGCAACTCAACTCGTAGGACCCAGTCAACCTCTAGCCACAGGTCCCAGCCAACAACAAGAAGTAGGACCCAGCACAGGCTAGGATCAGCCACTACTGCAAGACTATAGACCATTGATGAGCCATCTGAGGGCCATCGTCAAGACAATTTGTTGGGGAAGTCGTGATGACTCCAATCTCTTCCACGTCATCGATGATGCCAACCAGCCTACGATTTCAGTAGATCCCACAGGGGGTGATTTGTTAATGCAAACAGGAGGAGGGGAAAGCAGATGGTCACAACAGATCTCTAGACACATGGCATCTTTTCAAGTGTAGTTAGAGACTGGTGAAGGGGCCACTTTGGTGGTCATGCAACACCAGGATGCCGCAGGAGATGCTAAAGTGGTCACTGATCACATCAAAGAGTCTTTCAATGTACCTGTTGTGCCACCGACAGATCTTTCAGAAGCACAGGATGCTCAAACTATTGCCAGAACCTCAATTACTCTTGCGGAACATGAGGATGCATTGGACAGATTGCTTCAAATAGGACAAGTTTTGACATCCCTGTTTGACATCCCCCAAGATGTAACAACAATTCAATTAGACCTCATTTCCACAAAGGGGAAGCTGGTCCTATCTGAAGATAGGGTAGAGCATGCTGAAGCTGAAGTGCAGAAACTACAAGAGCAACTCCTAGCCTTACAAGTAGCATAGCAAGATCCTTTGCAATTGGTTCTCGCAGACCAGCTAGATAATTTTAAAACCAAGCAAACTAACAAAACTAATTGCAGAAAATAAAAAGGTGGCAGAAGAAAAGGAGACGGCCACTTGGGATGCCTCCGTAGGAAAGGCGTAAACTCATGCACATCTTAAGGCAGTTGGCTGTAGATAACCTTCTGTTGACTTCTGTGAAGAAGCAAAAGAATATTCTCGATGAACACTTTCATCAGCTGCGAGAACAATTCATTTAGGTTAATTGAGATGTGAGCCATTTAGCCAGAGAAAATTGAACCCTCTCAATGGAGGAGGTATGCACTATTCGACAAAAATCAGCCATCAAAATTAGCGCATGGCAGAATGAGGCTAAACAACATGAGAAGTTGAAGGAGCATTTCTATGATCAGGTGGGGATGTACAAAAAAATCCTAGAGATCCACATAGCCAAAGCTCAAATCAAAAACATCAGTGCCTAGCACACTGATTGCGGGCCATATTGGACACTTACTCCTATGCCCACCAAATGGAAATTAAGAACCGGGACCTGTAGATCCAGGACTTAACTGAATACATGGAGATGGCAAACCTTCAATATGCCAACCTAGCCATGTTAATAGTAGGAAATTTGAGATTAGAGCTTGAGTAGTAGGTCGCTTCCACCCATATCAAATATGAAGTAGAATTTGCAGAGTGAAAGAAGTTGGCTGAAAAACTAGATGTCACAAATTCTGAACTTGCGGTGGTAAAAGAAAGCTACCAAGGATAGAAAGATGTGGCAACTGACTTGGTTCAACAGCTGACAGAACTTCATGAATACAAGGACAAAGCTAGAGCCTATGAAGAGGAATGACGAGTGTTCGTGGCATGGTATGTCAAAGCTAATCAGATGTTCCCGCAACTACCCTGTCCGTGGGAAGTGCCGACTCCATCAAACATCAGAGCATCAGCATGGATGACACAAGACCCTTGGACTGAAGAGGAGAATCTCCAAGCTATTCTCCAGCATCATCAACCTTCAAATCTTGGAGCACATGACAAAGGAAAAGCACCCATGGAGGAGCCATCGCCACCAGGAACTACATGAGTTCCACATTTTTGTAGTTGTAGTATTTTTTCTCTGTGTTGTGTCTTCCCACACTGCGGTATTAGTCCATTTCTTTTTCCAGTTAATAATCCCATACCTATCCATTGTGTAATCACTGAAGCTTATTCTGTAACTCGAGGGTGAGTTTTTATTCAGTCGTGGGGGTATGATGAGATGCGGTTTGCACAAGCCGCGATATCGCGTACGCGATATCGCATCTTTTCCTACGATATCGCGTATGCGATATTGCAGTCCGCCGCCATATCTATAAATAAGACATGGCTCTCCCTTATTCAAGATCCCAGTTTTAGAGTAGTGAAGCTTTGGCAGTTTGATCCCTCCAGAGTTAGATTCTTTTCCTGTGTCTACCCGCAGTGTGGTGAATGTAATTGTACGGTGTCTTTATTCGAGTGTGCGTACTTGGACACGCACATGATCGGAAATAAGGATCAAGATTACTTCATCATTGTAGCACTTACTTAGTTTATTTATTTGTTATTTATTTAATGTTATTTATTGCTTTCATAGTGCAGTGTGAGTATGACTTGATTACAAGCATCTACGGATGTGTACGACTAGTCAAGGAATCGGTTACTCATCGCGATTAGTCTCTCATCCTTAAACTCCTATAAGA
>MNCI01034515.1:0-12227 GCA_015680685.1 Gnetum montanum | reverse complement strand
TATGGTGGAGTGTAGGGGTACCTCGCCACTCATCAGAGTCCAAGTTCAAGCACCACAAGGATACCAAAGAGAATCTGGAAATAGCCAATGCTAAGCTTGAAGTTCTCAAGAACCCTCGATTCACAAATCAATGATCAATTATTGAGAACCTAGCCAAAAGAAAGAATGACTATCATGAGGTATAGAACCTTGTGAAGACATTCAATGTGGAATGTAAAAAATTTGCAATGTGGTTTGTCAATGTGAAGAAGTTGTTCCTTGCAATGCCCTAGCCGTGGGACATCCCCATACTAGCCTACATTAGTGAAGCCATGTGGACTATGTACGACCCACAGAGTAAGGAGGAGAAGATGAAGGCATTACTGGATGCTTTTTGTCTTCCATTGTAAGTAGCTACTACATTAGGATAGCCTCAACCTCAGCTGCCACATGCACTAGAGCTTGATGAAGGTCCTTCAACATCCCATGAGCCTTCACCTCCTAGCACTGTTTGATCTTATCTTCGTCTTCAAAAATCAAAGGATCCTGGTTGTTAATTTTTGTAACGGTGTCCAATTTTGTTGTCCAAGACACTCATTTTTGTAATTTTTATAATTTTTTATAATTTGGCACTTAAAGTCAATCAATTAATAATTCCATACCTTCCCAATTTTGTAAGAAGCTCGATCCTACTTTTGGTTACTCGAGGACAAGTTTTCACTCAATCGTGGGGTTATGATGAATCATTCAATAGGCTGTGTCAACATAGATCCATCAATGTAGCCTCATTGATGCAACTTCAATGATGCATGATTTGATGTGTCGACATAGATGCCCTAACGTAGTGGCTAGTCTTACCTATATAAATGTGTGTACACACCACATTTATAGCATGTTAAGTCAATGAAGTAGCCAAGTTCTTATAGTTTTCTTCAACCATAGTTAGAATAATTTTTTAAGTGCTTGTAGTAGGACTTCAAGGATTTTATGAATCCTTATTCGAGCATTAATGTACTTGAACACCTTGATGTGACAATAATAAAGATGAGATTCTTGGAATTCCTTGCAGCACTTAGGATAGTTAATGTTTCCATTCATGTAGTTTATTACTTATGCATTTTACATTCATGTCCTTAGTTAATTAATACATTTAATAATAATACATAAGTATAGCCACCTCGAACATACCATTAACACTTGATAATCCTAGTGGTGGCATTGCTTGGTTTGCCCAACAGCCTAACACTTGGTAACCTAGTAGCATTTATAACAAGTTCAAGAAGTGCATGGAAGGTGGGCCTTAATGCTTATGTTAGGATAGTTAGATTAAGACATTAGATAGTTAATTAGTTAATTTACAATTAATTACCTTTATTTCACATTTAGATTAAATCAAATAAAGTATAAAATATACATAAAAATCATGTGCCTTAGCTTACACTTAACCATATAACTGAACTTGCACAAGTGAAGCCAAGAAGGCAACGATTGCATCTCTAAGTCATTATCTTTGCCCATCAGTGCATTTGGGGGCTAAGTCCACAAAATTTGACTAGATCACTAGTGCAATGCTTGTGATTCATATGGTTAAGCATGCTGCTCATCAATAATGAAACAATGCTAGGAGCCATTAAAGAGATAAAGTTTTCTATCCTTGTCTTCTTACTAGCAGTTATTTTCAATTATAAATCTTTTATATCTTTAATGGTTGAATGTTAAAATTCATATCATTGAAAGTTTTTATTTTATTAGATATTATGATTAATCATGCTTAATTCATTGTATATTATGCAATTATAATTATAAAATGCTCTATTCAAAGAGCATTTGGAACCTCATTACTACCTAGACTATACCCTTTATTATTCATCTTCAAAATGGAAGTTTAAGTCTTTTCTAGTTAGTTCTACATACTTTTATAAGTACCATCTTAATAAAGTACTTTAAGTTCATGTCATATTAAAACTCTAACCATACTAATGTTTCTGAGATGCTAAAAACATAGGATTTGACCCTTGGTTTATTAAGACTCAAGTTATAATGCTTGTTTTATGCTTCTTTGGTTGGCCAAATGTTAAATTTGTGGCTTGATACATGTCTAGTACATGTGTCAAGTTTGTAGAAAGAGGTATGTGCATGTTGACATACATGTAGGGGTACATGTTAAACATATAAGAAAAAAAAAAGACACATGCATTTTAATGCATAGGACATATGTTGCTTTGCATGAAAATGCAAAAAACTATAAATATTTGACTCCCTTTCATTATATAATACTTTAAGTATTTTACACCCAAGTCATGTAATATGAAGAGGAAACTAATGAACAAGGCTAGTATAGGATGTTGGTAGTAGGCTTTGAACTTAGTACCTTTTGTAGTGATGTATGGTAGTGTAAACTAACCATCTAGCCAATGATCCATGCTTAAGATTACTGCAAACATATAGAAAAAGAAAGAGAGGAGGTTATGAAAATTTTAAGGAAAGGAAATAAAAATGATTTTGGAAGTCAAAGTTTTATAGAAATTTTATAAGAAAACGTATATAATTTTCATAGTCATGTTGTTGCCCTCTTTTGAGCATTCTATTTTGTAGTGTTTTTCAAACCAACAATAAATCATTAACTTAATGATTAGTTGCTACATTGGAATTTTTGTGAAGATAACTTTTACCTTAACCTTTACTTTTATAGAAAAATCAACTATTTTATAAATTTTTTTCTAATTTTTCTAACCAACTCTAAACACTACTATTTGGTAAGAAGACTTTTTTAATTTTTCTTGTTATGTTACCTCCCTATTTTATTGAGAATTTTATACACTTCCTTTTTACTATTGACACTTTGTTATTATTTAGTTATTTTTATTATATTGGAATCATTTTGTATAGAAACTGTATTGAAATTCTAACCGAGTTATTCCATGACCTTTTGATGAATTTTTATTTTCTAAGGTATGTGGAAACTCTACCAAACTTGCCTTTCAAATTTTTTATGATTATTTTGCATTAGCCCTTAGATTGATTAGAGTGGTAAGAGTGGTGGATTAATTAAACCAATCAAAATTTGTAAATTGGAGTTCCTTTCTTTGAAAATTATGTAGATTGCAAGTTGACCACAACTAGTGGTGGTAGTTGTGATGGCAAATTTTGGATGAATATAATTCTTAGTGATAGTTGCCATAAAAACTTGGGTACAACTTGAGAATGTCATGAGTTCACTATGCTCATAGCTAGGTCACAATTTCCCTTGGGATTATTATGCAAGAATTTTAAAAATTCTATAACTTGTAAAGATGGTTGCATTGTGTAGACAATTCATGACTAGGTCATGGTAACTATTTCAACTTGTAGTCAATCCAAAAAAACAAAAATTTAAATGTCATGAATCATAGTGGAGGTTTTAAACAATTGCGAGGGAGTTGTAACTCATGAAATGAATAGCACATTTTGGATTGTGAATGCAAATTGATGTGATTCTTGAAATCTAATGCTTCAAATTTTCTTGTGCAATAATGTTAATACTAGGGAAATGCCTAGAAATTAGTAAAAATGACAATTGAAAGAAAATTTCAAGTTACAAAGATTTGATACTTTAACTTGAATTGATGCTTCAATGATGGTTTAATGCTTTGGTGTATTTTGGTGCTTTAGTTGTACTTTAGAAGGGATAATGATGCTTCAAAGAGAGTTCTAGCAAAGTTTAAATACTTCAAATTTCAATAGAAATGAAGAAAACATTATAAATATTTATAGAATTGGCTTGGGGTAGATCTATGATGAAGAGAGGAGGCTTGCTTCCTATGAAATGAGCATGAAAACACATATTATCCATCCTTATTCAAAATTAATTTAATAAAAGAAATTTAGAATAATCCTTGGACTTATAATTTAATGAAAAAGAAGGGATTAGAGTTTTAATACAGCTTTGTGTCATAGTTACATAAAAAATCCACATGATGAACTAATTTAATATGGAATACATGACATTAAATCAAGAAAGTAAACATGTCTTCATGCTAGAGTGATGTGGATGATGAAAATTTTATAGTATTTGCAACATTTCATCCTTTAATGTAGAATTTGAGTGTTGGTACATCATGTTAAATACCATCTTTAACTAATCTTCATCTTCAATAGTTTAAATGATGCCAATTTTGTTGTTTAAGTACTCAACTTGAATGGTAGTAGGCTTTTGGTTATTACATCTGCTAGTTTGTCATTTGAATCAATATGTTTGGGCTTGCTCACTACATCCTTTACTTCTCAATTAACAAAAATGTACTTGATATTTGACTTCTTCATATAGTACATGTTTCTCAAATATCATTATAGTAATGATGTTGTCAATTGAAAGTTTATTGTCAAACTCTATTTGTTCAAATAAAATTTTTAACTAAAAAATATATTTTATAGAATATACCATGATAATGAATTTAACTACATATGAAGATAAGCTGATGGCATCTTGATCACCTCCATATTCAACATTGGAATAAGTATAAAATTTGCTATCTTCTTTTACAAAGTACAACCGATGATCAATGGTTGTCTTGATGTAGCCTAATACCTATTTACTACATTTAAGTGTGATTCTCTTAATTCTTCTAGGAATGATATAGCAAATTCTAAATTAGTTCTAGTTGGCAAAGGAAACTCAATAAACATATGATGCTTTTATAATAACTTGCAATAACAAATGGAGTTTGGTATTTTCTTTTGAGTTTGGTATTTTGATATAGAAGAGAATTTGTTGATTTTGCTTTTTCCAACTCATACTTTTCTATAACAATATTTGCAAATTTAGTTTGATGAATTTTGAACCCTTCTTCAACATGATTAATTTGGATTCCAAGAAAATATTTGAATAGCCATGTGTCTTTCATTTGAAACTATGTCTTCATGTCTTTTTTAAAAAAATTCTATAATATTTTTAGTGGTTATTGTGAATATTAATGCATCAACATAAAGTGAAATCATGATGAAATCATTTTCAATATATTTGTGATATAGAATAACCTTACATGGGTAAGATTTGTAACCTTAAAACCATGTTCTTGCTACTTGTTTTAAGCCATATAGTGAATTATTTAATTTACATACTTTGTTTTCCTCTCATTGTTTGGTGAACTCTTCATATTGGTAGATATGAACTTTTTCTTAAAAGTTTTTACTAAAAAATGATGAGTTAATATGCATTTAATTTTTTTACTTCAAATAATGAAGTTTAGCTCAACATTGATTCCATTAATCAATGTTGATTAGATTTTCTCATAACTTATCATTATTTTGAAACCACCCCTTATAATTTCTAAATGGGATCCTAAACCAGTTTAACATGTACATCCAGATAGTACCATTGAATTGTAAACATTTGAAAAAAAAATTTGTTCATCATGCTCAACAAGGAATATATGATGACTAAACTATTCTTCTAACACCTTAAAAGAATTATAAACTATAATCAATAGTTCATTGTTCAATCTTTATTAGGGTGAACTTTGACATCGAGTCTATGGGCTTTTTGGACAATGAGATTCCTAACTCATCAAAGGAATGGTCCTCTAGGTTTTGACTACTTGGAGTGATGTTGGCCAATTAGCAACAACAAACTAAATCAATGTCATCTTTACATCTTCATACCAAAGAGTAAGATTATGCATGAAGAATCAATCTTGCCTCCCTAGAATTTGATCATCAATTGAAAAAGGAATGATGGTTGCAATTGGTATGGGCAATGTGATATGGATCAAGTGAGTATTCTTATTGGATAGAGTGCAATTGGTATGGGCAATGTTAGTAATGTTAGTGTTAGTTTGTTAGGAGGGCTATAGTATGGGATGTTACAACAAGTGTGACAAATATTTGACAAAATCTAGCCAAAAATCACAAGGATAAGGCCTACCAACTCTATATTTTTTTAATTTTTCTTTTACAAAAGAATGAAATCCTAGAATTTTTAGGATGTAGTTCTTATAGTCTTAAGTTGTGAGTGATACCGTATTTGCTATCATCACTACTAAACCAAAGCTTATAGAAGCAAAGCTCAAGCCTTCCACTTGTAATTTGTAATGTGAAAATGCTAATATGCTAGTGACAATATTATGGGTCATTGTATTGATTACCATTGTCACTTTCAATTATTTCCATTTCTTGAAATTAAGGCTTACTATTACTTATGTTATGCCTTTTAGAATTAACATTTGTGTAAAGTAAATAAAAGAGAGGAATAAAGTAGTAGGCTATATGCTTAAGAACTATGTAATTTTCTTAAGAGAAGAAAGCATGGGGTAATAGCACAGTCCCTATGAGATGTAATCTTAGTTTCAAGATATTAAAATATACCATATAGTAACTGCAATTTATATCTTGTATTTTTTAATGCTTAAAAACAATGAGGAGTTAGCCTAGTGGCAAGACTTGTAAATTTGAAAACTCCAAGTCATGGGTTTGATTTTGGTGGGCAATGTTGAGTTATAATTGAGTTATAATGTTATCATTGAACTATAATGTTATAACCTAAGAAGTCATTACATTAATGACCAACTCTTAAAGTTTTATCTCTTACCTTGCATTGTAACCATAACTATTTATTTTCCTTAACTCAGTGTAGCCAATCAAAAAGCTACACCTAGCTCAATTAGTGCAATCATAAGATTGGTACCCCAAGTATTAGGTTGAAAACCAAATATTAGCACCCCATGTTACCTTCAAAGCATATTCCAAGCATAGATTACGCTATAGCTTAGTAGTATGTTCCAATTAAAGATTATGCAATCAAGTTTTAATTTGAATTAAAAAAAGAAAAAGAAAACTTGAATTAAAAAAAAAAGAAAAAGAAAAAAGATATTTAGCAAAAACCAATTACATGCTATAGTGATAGCGTTTTTAGTTGGGGAAAAACAAAACTTATAGTCAAGGATATATATATATATATATATTGAAAAGCATTCTGGCATGCATAGTGTATTTTGATATAAGTGACTGAAATATGTAAAATAAAGGATTCAACTTTTCACTTATTATTACAAAGGCCTAACACTATTCTACTCACCTTGAAATCTTTTTTATATTGCCCCTGGTAAGGGCCTGTGGGTCCACGAACACGTAAACATAGTGGGGATACTCAATTTCAGACATGTATTGGAGGGGTTTATGTTTTTTCATTCTCAAAATCGGGATTTTCGGGTTTTTGGTTGGAACTTTTGAAAGCCCAATCCGGAGATGGAAGAAATGGAGAACCACAAGGAAATTAAAAAAGATTTATCATGTACCGTCTGTTCGACGCACTCTGGTTTTGCTACTGTAAGAATTGTTGCAATTTCGCTGCATGAGATTTTTTGTATGATTAAGGTCGCGCATCATTGTGAAAGTCATAAAAACCCCCGTGATGCGCAAACAATAATGTGTTTTCTTTAGATTCGGATTCTCAAAACCCTGATCGCGTTTCTCGGTCGATTTAAAAAAATGAGCTGCACTCTGTCTTTTGCTAGTGTTTTTGTTTTTTTAATAGTTCGTTTGCTCTCGTTGGGGATTTGAGCATGGTGAATTAGTTATCATTTTCTGTATGTTTCTGGATTCGGTCTTCAACAGCTCCAGTTCACCAAGTGCAGCAATACTACAGGTACGGGACGCTTGACAATTGTTTCAAAAAATGGAGCTCGTTGATGGATTGCTTTCGTCTGAAAACAAAGCCGTCCTCTGAGATGCAGGTGAAATATTTCACATCTCATTATAAGTATTGTCATAATAGCTGAAGCAAATAACTTCCAAGAGATTTATATTTGCTTTTTTGAATTGCAAAAAGATCAACGAATAAACTTTAGCTGTCCATCGCTTGCGCTGACGGTTCAGTTCTAGTGCCAAAAATGTCTAAAATTGGAATGTGGATACCTAAATGTCATACTCTCTGTTTCTTACATTTGCTTGCTTGTCAGAGGACACTAAATTGGCACTTTGTTGGTTTGTAATTCTTGATTGCAAGTTTGAAACTGGTAGATACATGTAACATTGGAATGAGAGAAAAGTGTTTTCCCAAAAATTATATGGGTGAATCATTAGGCAAATAGATTCAAACATGCATGTGAAGTGACTGATTGATCTTCATGCATTTGATCATTCTCATAGTTTTAGGTTTTGTTTCATCTATTCTCGTGTGACTGATCCCATATCCATTCATCCCTGATGAAGAAGATATTTTCCTTGAAACATTGGACGTTGCGCTGGTTTCTATTTCCTTTGAATAAATGAACCTGTGAGTGTAAAGTGTGGGACTTTGGTAAAAGGTTAAAACCAAGATTACAAAGTATATAAATGCTTGCCTTTAAACCTGAATCTCACTTTATTGAATCAAGACATTTGGAGGAAAATATAGAAAAGCCAAAATTGAAGCAATTTATTACCCGAACATGCCCCGGGCTGCCGGTTTATTGGCCGTGAACTGGCAATCAAACTTTCTTAACCTTTTTTAATTCGTAATTTAATTGGCCAAGGGTCTGCTGCATCAACTTCAATTTTGGCCATTATCTTTTGCACAATGCTTGTGTATTAGGATTGAACCTATGACATTCATCTAGAAGCTTATAGGAACCTAGCTTTAACATTGTTTTCCATATATATGTGTTATTCAATTATGTACAATCAGTTACATTCACATCTCTTATACCCTCTTTATTTAAGCCTTGTGTCTTCTCAAACAGGTCTTATTTGCAATAGAGAAATCTGCTTTAAGTGATCAAAAGAAGATTGCAAACATATCAAGGATTTTTAATGCCTTAGTCCAAAGGGCTATAGTAGAATGTTTTATCTTGAATAATATCCTATTTTAATAGTGTAATGAATTGTATTTTCTACCAGAACACTATAGTGATTCAGCGATGTAACAAGTGGGAAAGAAAATGCACAGTTGTAAATTCATTTATCTACTAATATAGGTCATCTATCGTAAATGCAAATTTATCTGGTGAGGCATGAATAGAGAAGACATTGGATGCAGATGCAACTGTTGATCTTGGACATGGCTTTTGATATGCCTGATTATAGCCATGACCTTTTCTACCTATAGGATTGTGGCAGTTTTAGTCAGAGCACTAGTTTTTTTGTTAAACCCAAATGGTCATTTATTTTGCCTTTATAAGCAGAGGAGGAGGGTCCTTTTAGGAAGTTTTCATATATGATTTTATGAAAAACAATGAACAGTATTGCATAGCATTCCCTTGTTTATGATCAGTTTCCCTGCTACAGAAAGTTTTCCTTTTAGATCCTGAATTATTGGATTCTGTTTCCTTCTATTTCTTTTTCCTCCCCCAAATCCTAAGCCCATGGATTTCCTTGGCATCTTATTTTCATGATCCTATTACATTCCATATGGTAATTATAGATTTAATTTGAGCCAAAGACCATGCTTGTTACTTATGCTTAATTATTTGTGTTTGTCTTCTGGGTAAAACCCAGATTTGTTGACGTTGTTCAGGGTTCAAATTCAAAGAACGAATATGGTTTTTGTAAGGAATACTATAGGACTAGGTGCACTATAAGCTTTGGTGCAGTGGATTTGTGCATCACTCCAAGGCATGTGAATAATATTTCAAGGAAATAGGCAAATGCAGTAAGAGTTAAGGTTGATTTGAAGCAATGAAAATTAGTTAACTGGGAGAATTTATGTTCTATACATATAGTAGTCAGGTTGTGTGAACATGGTGGGATTCAAACCCACAGCCACCTGCATAACAAATGGGAGGCTCTACTGCTAAGCCATCAGACAGTAGAATTTATGTTTTTAATTTTCACAGAAATTTCATGTCAGTTTTGAGATAGTTGGAGGTTTGATATCATCTCCAGAGTGACAGTGTCATTGCATTTGGAGGCCTAGTATAGCTATAAGATAGAAAACACTGAAGTTTCAATGATTAGGTGCTTTGACATTATTAGACTAGAAGGCATTGCAATGATAACCTGCATGCAGGTGTAAGAATTAGCATTTTCTTAAGAGAGTAGAAGATAGACATAGGTTAAAAGCGTGGCAATTTAGTATTGGCATGAAAACCCTATGTTACAGGTTTGATTCTAGTAGGCAACATTGAGTTATTGATTGAAAAATAATTTGGTAAAAGGAATTTTGAAACTACTCTGCCAGAGATGTAAATAAAAATTCAGTTTCAGTTTCAGTATTGGCAAAAACTGATTTTTTTGGAATTTCTGGAAGTGTTAGAGGAATATATTTCACTTTAGAGAGAATTTGATGATGATTAATTGGTCATCTGTTGAAACATTAGGGTATCATAGTACTAGTTTTGCACAGTGATGAGGTGCTACCATGTACCATTATCTCATGACTCTTCAAATATTTGAATTTCAACAATAAGGCATTACTTTTTTTGATATAGCTAATCATTTCACATTGTGGTAATGAATGTAGTATATAAGGTTGGTTAGCATGCTTAAAAAGTATTTCATTTGCACTCACAAGCTGCACCAACTCATGACAACGAAGACAATATAATTCAATAAAGTGTACTTTCAAAACAAATGATTGAAATTGTCATGAGCATTTTCTAGACATACATAGATATATACATACATGTTGGTAGTAGACATATATATTTGTGTTCATTGGACAGAAGGATATTTAACACAAAATGTTTAAGACATTGGGAAAATAAAGATTCTGAAGAAGCACCAATAGTAATGGTAATGACAGTTACAGGGAATGATAAAGGTAACAAGAAAGGATGAAATTAGAAATAAACATGTAGGTTAAAGAACACAATTGTTTCCAGTGATCTATGCCTTGGGCTTCATCCCCAATTCTTAATACTTCTCTTATTATTTAAAGAAGCAAAAACCAAACATTTTTCTTTAACAAACTTGTTTTAATGCAGAGTGTGAGTTGGTTCTTTGTTTATTTATGGTTTTTCTTTATTGGCTCTTAATATGTGATAAAATCAGGCCATCCTAGAAGCACGGGAGAAGGATGCTCCACATATATGGAGCTTTCGAACACTAGAAGAAGCTTCACAAGAAGCTTCACAAGAGTGGAACAAACTGTATGGACATTTGAATGAGGATTAGTGCTTACAATTCATATCATGCTGTTTGGAGCAGATTTCATACTTATCTTCCCCGTCTCAAATGTCATATACACTTGTATAAAACATTTAAAATGAATATGCTATTCATTTGATGAATGAATCACTATTAACAAAATTGCCATTTGCATTGGCCTTGATAGCATGAATATCATGGAAGAAATTTTGTTTCCATTACCAACTTTTGATGTGCAACCCAAAAGATCATTGATTGATTTTCTATAATGTTATACCGTTGCAACTAATATTTTTAAAAGATAAAAAGTTACAGCTATGCTGGTTATGAACTAATGAAGCTGTATTGCTAGTTAGAATATTTAATGAAGGTTTATCTTAATTGTTCATGAATGTAGTTATAAATTTATAAGTCTTAATATTGCTTGGTTGTTGGTATGGTATGGCTGTATTGGTTAGAGCATGTGACTTATGGTTATGCAAATTATAAGTTCAATCACAAGGGATATGCTAAAACACCAATAAGATCTGGTGAAATTTTATCAAGTATTCACTAAGCATTTTGTTGGTTGTATGGATTAAGGATACATATTATCATAATTTTGGTTCTGATAAACATACAAATAAAAAAAATTTAATGGTAAAATCTTGATTTTGGCCAAAATGCTAACATTACGATGATAAGAGAATCATTCTTTGTCACAAATATTTTGGTCATAGCACCTGCATAATTTGAATTTGGGCAGGTTTGACTGAAAATTTGAGTTTATTTGAAACATGGTTTCCAATTGCAAAACACAGTTCTACATGCAAGTGAGAGCCGATGACCCTTTCAAGGAGTCCAAAACAAGGAAGAGCAAGTATGCATTCTCTGCAAGATCAGGGAGGTATGCTCAATGCTTTCCAACCAGTCACATCTTTGTTAAATCCTAGGCTGTAGCAATGCTGTAAACTCCATTAAAAAATAAACACAATTTAAAATAGTTGTAAATTGAAGACCAATGAAAGTAGCCAAGTATAATCCTCAATGAATTTGGTCACAGAAAATTAGCAAGAAACAACAATATCAGTGAATGCATTTTGCCAAGAAGTCCTTGGATGTGTTTTGAAGATAGTCTTCCATGTATATGTCTTCTGGATTAAGAGGATTGTTGGAATTTTTTAAAAACAATATTTACTTTCTTAGCTCTAACATATGGGGACTAGTGT
>MNCI01034510.1:227001-285856 GCA_015680685.1 Gnetum montanum | reverse complement strand
TTTTTATAAATTTTAATTTTTATGTAACTAAGATACTAAAAACCATATTAGTGTATTGTTTGATGTGTATTGAAATATAATTTTGTAGTGCAACCAAGATACCAAACACCAAGTTAGTATATTTTTAGACGTATTTTGGGATGTAATTTTATAATACATAGTAATCATGATTGTAGAGCCAATTTATTAAATAGATTCAACATTTTATCAAAATTATGACTTTTATATTGACTATGGTTGAAAAATAGTAAATAAAAAGCTTATGATTTTATCCATTTTTTATTCACCAGGCTATGAATACTATATATTTTTTTGAAATGGGATGTTTCATGTAATTTAGGGAAATTTTGGAAGCTATCTTGGGAACTTTCATGAAGATTCATTGGCCATTCTATAAGAATATAGAAATCTCAAGGCCTTATTTTTTTTTTTTCCAATAAGCAAGAATATATCCAAGCATATGAAGAAGTTAGGCATGATTTTTTTTTTCTAGACCTGAAACATCTAAAGGAAAGCAATGAAATGAATTTCTAGCCATGGTGTAACCTTTAGGACAAAAATTTGCTAGTATGTTCAAATTAAAATTGAAAGGGCTTTCACTAATGAGATAAATTCAACATTAAATTGATTTCATTCTAGAATTAATAATACCAAATGAAAAGGCCTATAGGATGAGTCCACATTAGTTGAAGGGAATTCAAAGATAGGTTTCTAAATTACTCTCAAATGGTTTCATCAATGAGTCCATATTTCCATATGTAGTTTCAACTATCCTAGTCCCTAAGAAAGACAATGATGAGATAATGATGTGCATTGATTTTAGGACTATTAATAAGGTAATAATCATCTACCTTTTTCTTGTTCCTAAGATGGATGAAATTTTTTAAGTTCTTGCTAATGTTGAAATCTTTTTTAAGATTGATTTAAAGAGTGGCCATCATCAAATTAGGATTAGGATTAGGAATGAATGGAAAGCCACTTTCAAAACTCTTGATATTTGTATGCATAGTTAATCATGTAATTTTTTCATATTAATGCTCTATCCACCTTTATGGGGATAATGCATGATGTTTTGAGATATCTTATTGGAAAATGTTGTATTATTTTCTTTGATGACATCCTTGTTTACAGTGCCAATGAAGAGGAGCATGTGTAACAATTGAGAAAAGTGTTCTCCAAGTTACATGAATCTTAATTAGTGATTAATGTAAAAAAATCCACTTTTTGAAGAGGAAAATTATTTACTTGAGTCATGTTATCTCCAAAAACCAAGTATAGATGCAGTCTAGTAAGATCAATATCAATAGAGATTGGCCTTCACCAACTAACATTGAAAAGATGAGATCCTTTCTTAGGATAGTTGGTTTTATACGAGATTCATTAGAAATTTTAGTGTTATTGCATGACTCATGTTATCATCATTAAAGTAGAGTACTAAGTTTGTGTGCAATTATGAGAAAGAGAAGTTATTCCAAGCTTTGAAAGATAAAATTTATAGTGCTTCAATATCTCCTTCCTAATTAGCATCATAAAATTCATGAAAGTTGCATCTCCCCTGATAAAATTTATGGATAAGTACATGGTCCCTTTTACATATCTCAAGACATTCTTGAAAGCATTCATGTGGCTTGGTCTAGGTTCTTTTATGAACCTTGAAAGATAGAATGTGAGAACCTCAATATCAAGCCTTAAGTGACAAAAAAATTTCAAGGATTCTATCATGCTTCTATAAAATGAAGTATCAACCAAGGGAAATTCATCTTTGACTTGGATTTTGAGGTTTGAAGGAAGTGGAATGGTGACTATCTTTGTCTCTTTTGGGTTGATGAATCACAAAATGGGTTGCATCGATAGGCATGCATCGATGTATCCCTGTCGATGCATATGCATCGATGTGACATCTATTTTTGCCTATATAAATGCATGTACCCACCATATTTATGACATTGGTTAGTTAGTATCTTAACTAAGTTCTTGTAGTTTCTTCCTATTAGAGTTAGAATAATTTCTAAGTGCCCACAGTAGGAGTCAACGATTGTATGAATCATTAATCAAGCACCAATGTACTTGGACACATTGATGTGTAGCAATAAAGACAAGATTCTTGATATACCATGCAACCCTTGGTAATATATTAATGTTTACTTTTATGTACTTTACTATTCATGCACTTTACTTCCATGTTCTTGATTAATTACTATAGTTAATTAACACACATAAGTACAACTACCTCAAGCATAACATTAATGCTTGTTAATCCCAGTAGTGTTATCACTTGGTAACTTAGTAATGTTGTAACATGTTCAAGATGTTTATGGAAGGTGGGACCTGACACTTATGCTAGGAAATAGGCTAGGACATTAGATAATTACTTAGATTAATTCTTAATCAATTACTTTTTTCCACACATAGGATAATTAGATAAAAATATAAAATTAATACAAATCATGTGCCTTGGCTCCACTTAACCATATGCTTGTGCTTACACAAGTGTAGATAGGAAGACAATGATTACACTCTTAAGTCACTATCTTTACTATTAGCATTTAGAGAGCTAAAGTCCATGAAATTTGACCAGATCACTAGTGAATGTTTGTGATTCATATGGTTGGACATAGGATCTACTTGTCGCTCATCATTGGCACTATTGTCAAGGATTTTAGTTAAGTGTGCTACCTCGAAGAGATAGTGAAATCACTCATAGATGTTGTAAAAAGGGACTTAATGCTAACATCATTAAAAACAAATAAAATAACAAAAGCACACTATTTTCCTCAATCACTAATATGGCTTACTCTTGCAAGTAAGACTCTCCACCACCATCTAGAGGTGAATCTAATTAGCAATGACAAGAAGGCCACTAGACATTGGTGCCTCAATAATTTATGATGGCCTACACTCATCCAAATGCCTATACTCTAGAATTCACCTTCATCCTACACCAAGATGAGTAGTTGTGGTGGAGGAACAAGGAAGGCAACATTGTGTTACCTCCCCACTGATTTATTCCTGCAATGCTGTTGGAAAATCCTATCAGGCTGGAGATTGCAGGACTTAATTTAGAGTATGAAGTGCAACATCATGGTTACTAGGATTATCATCCCAAAAATGCATAGAAAAGAAAATATTGATAAATGGAAGCCTGATATGAGGCCACAAAAGGCAAATAGGGCACTACTCACTTGTTCTTGTAGACACACAAAGAAGATGAGGAATTCTTTTTGGGGACTTCTCAATACATAGATTCTCCTTCTCTCTTTGATGAGGAGACCCTTAACCAAAATTTGAAGTCCTCTATGAAAAACCTTAGTTTTGGGAAGAGTGGATTCTAAGATTAGCAAGCCTCAAAAGGGGATAGCCAAGGTAGGAATGAGAAAAAGTAGTAGAAAAAGGACAAACATGATTAATGATGTAGGAACCAAAGAAGAGGAAGCAATAGGCACCGCTTTGGTGCTAGCTGTCCTTCATCTTTGCCTTCTTCATCCTCATTGTCTTCCTCTTCCAACTCTGATTGAAGTCACAAAGGTAATAAGAAACATGATAGAGGTGAATGATAGGATAGGAATGATTGTATATCCCACTGTAATGATAGAGACCATGTGCATAAGCTGTGGGGAGATGATGAGCATAGAGAAATGAGGGATAGAAAAACTTATCATAGGCATCATGGCCATGATGGGAGTCATCAAGATCACTATGACTATGATGAGCCCCTGCTAGCAACAAGAAACATGCTAAACATTGTAGAGGTTGTAAGGATTCCAACCAAGCATGTGAAAGATAGCTAAATCAAATGGTTGGATATGAATAATAGCCCTAAGTTTGAAGGGGGATATAATTTAGATGCACAACTTACAAGCCTTTCACAATGCGTATGCCTTGCAGAACATGGAGAACAACTAGAAAAAGCTAAAATTATTCCCATGAACACTCATCAAAAAAGTAGAAAGTTGGTATTGGTCCTTGGAACTGAAATCTATTTAGAGGTGGAGTATGATGCTTAAATTGTTCAATGAGAAGTATTAAGTGTACTCTAGTGTCCAACTTGAGAAGGAAAATTCAAGGATGAAAATAGAGCATTGATGAATCATTGGATGTAGCCATGGGTAGGTACTACTCCTTGTTGCATCGATGTAGATGAGTCATGGTTGATTGGGCCGTGTGAATATGAATGCATCGATGCATATTTGTTGATGTGTACTAGTCGATGCATGGTTTGATGCATCAACACATATGCAATGACATAGTGTCTTGTTTTTCCTATATAAATGCATGCACCTAGCACATTTAATACATTCATTGTTAAGTAGCATAGTTGAACTCTTGCAATTTGTTTCTTCTAGAGTTAGAATATTTTCTAAGTGCCCATAGTAGGAGTTGAGAAGTGTATAGATCTCCATTCGAGTAGTGATGTACCTAGACACCTTAGTGTGAATGGTAATAAAGATGAGCTTTCTTAATAAACTTTGTAGCACTTGGATTTAGCATAATATTTTCTTAATTCATTTACTATTTATATAAGCTATTTTAATTTTTTAAAGTAATTAATTAATAGAGAATAATTAATGCACATAAGTATGACCATTTCAAGCATACGTTAATGCTTGGAAATCCTAGTAGTGCTTATGCTTGATAACCCAGTAGCATTGCAACGTGTTCATGATGTGTCCAATGGATGGAAATGGATGCTTATGTTAGGATTAGCTAGGAATTATTTAATTATTGGATTATTTAACATTAAATTACTTTATTTTCTACACTTAGGCAAGTTAAATGCAAAATATAAAAATAATACAAATCATATGCCTCAATTACACTTAATCATACCACTGAACCTCACAAGTGGAACTAGAAAGAAAATAGTCACATCCTTGAAATTCACTACCTAGTTAATGTATAATTAGAGAGCTAAAGTCTATAGAATTTTACTAGATTTCTTAGTGAATGTTGGTGATTCGTATGATTGGACATAGAGACTGCTTGATGCTTATCATTGTTACCATTGGTGGGGACTTTAGTTAGCTATGTGTACTACCTAGGAAGTTAACAAAATTATCTAACAGCTTTATAATGAATCTTAAAGTCAAAATCATGAAGAAAATAATAATAATAATACAAGCACACTATTTTCATAATAACTAACATGGCTTCTTCTCACAAGGAAGATTCTTTGCCATTGTTCGAGAACACTTCCAATTAGCAAAGGCAAGAAGGCCTGAAACTGCCCATGCCTCAATAATGCATGGTGCTCTATGCTCATCTAGATGAGTATATGCTAGATTTCACCTTCATCCTACACCAAGATGAGCAATTACGGTGGAGGGATATGGAGGACAACATTGTGTTGCTTCCAAATTGATGAGTTCTTGCAATGCCGCTTTGTAGTCTCATGAGATTGGGCATCATAGGGCTCAGTGCTGAGTGTGTTGTGCAAGATCATGACTATCGAGATTATCATCCCATAGAGGCTCAACAAAAGAAAGATTGACACATGGAAGATCACTATGAGGCATTAAAAAATAAGCAATTCAAAAACCCCTTGTTCTTACTATGCTAAAAAAAAGGAGAGGATCCCTTCTTGAGGGGTTCTTAATACATTGACCCTCCTCCACTTCTCTTCAATAAAGAGGCCCATAAGAAAAAANACATTGACCCTCCTCCACTTCTCTTCAATAAAGAGGCCCATAAGAAAAATTTATAGTCAATTATAAATAACCCTAGTTCTAGGAAGAATGGGTTCCACAACCATGGATACACCAAAGGAGGGAGCTAAGGAAAGAACAATGATAAGNACCATGGATACACCAAAGGAGGGAGCTAAGGAAAGAACAATGATAAACACCATGATAAAGAAAAGCATGGTGATTATGGTTGGGACCAAAGAAGAGGGAGTAGTAGGAACCATTTTGATGCTAGTCCTCCTTCCTCTTCATCTTCATTTTTCTCATCATCTTCCTTTTCTAGCTTTGACTAAAGCTATAAAGGGAGAGACTATGATGAATTTAATTGGTAGGATAGGGATGACATTAGACCTCGTTGGAATAGTAGAGACCAAGGGTATTGGCAATTAAGAAAGGCCCACTACCATGAATGAAGGGACAACATAGGACATCATAAGCATCATGGCCATAACAAGGGTCATGACTATAATGAGCCTCTACTTACAACTAGCAATGTGCTCAACATTGTGAAGGTTGTAAGAATTCTAATAAGGCACATGAAAGACAACTAGATCAAATGAGTGGACATGAAAAATATCCCTAAGTTTGAAGGAGGATACAATTTTGATCCATAGAACCATCTACAAGCCTTTCATAATGCATGTGCCTTACAAACCATTTAGAAAAAATGGCAAAAATTGAAGATGTTCCCTAGGACACTCTTCAAGGACGCTAAAAGCTAGTACCAGTCCTTAAAACTAGAATTAATCAAATGATGGAGTATGATATTTAAGCTCTTAAATGATAAGTATCAAATGTACTTTCAAATGTCTAATCTGATAAGGTAGATCCAAGGTTGAAAGCAAAGAACACATGAATCTTTGGATGCCACCATGGGAATATATTACTCTCTATTGCATAGATGCTCAAGCCATGGCTTTTCTCAGAGGGAGTAGTTGTGCCATATCATAAATGGGCTCAAGATAGAAATAAGAAGAACTCTTGGGGTCTATGCCCAAGGAATGTTTTTAGAGCTAAGAGCTTATCAAATTCAAAGGCTGATCAAGCAAGTGACCAAAGAAGAAGATGAGCCAAGGAGAAGAGGAAGTGCGAAGGAGTAAAATTATGATCCTTCCATACATAAAAGGGAGGTTTGATTTTGTAACAATGAGGAGGAGGCATCACTTGATGAAGTGATGCAATGCAAGACCTTGCCAATATAAAAATATTTTTCTAAAATATCAGCCAAGGTAAACAAAATTTGAAACTCTTTAGATGAAAATTTCCAAACTACTCTACAAATTGCAAAGGAATCCAAAGAGAAAGGTAGTGGTCATCACTAATGGAGAAGAAAGAAAGATGAACATGTCCATTAGAGGAGTAACGACAAAGTTGCTACCATTGAAGAGGTTGTGGATTCCAAGATAGATGATGGTGGTGGATGTGACATTTTCCAATATGAGTATCCTAAGGGATGTTTCCCAATTATGTCATACTTGCAACAATCTAGGATGTATGCTCTAAATCCTAGATTGGTAAAAAGGCAAGCACCCAAGTGGTTGCCTTATCCTCAAGGTAACTACAAGTAGTTCCATCAACAAGTGTATTATCTGAGTGAATATCCACCTCAACTTCATGAGAAACATTAGTAGTGGCAACATCCATAATTATGGGGGATGCCACCACCAAGGATGAAATACCCTTACCATTAGCTAGATCCATATAGATACTATGTTTAATAGTCCATTTCTTTGCAGACTCTTCTAGTCACACCTCTTTCTAGCACCACTACTACCCTCCTGAGTGTTATAGAGAACAATCTTCAAGAGGGGAGTCCCCATTTACATATTACCTCCCTCATCCTTATACACTTGTACATCCAACCTCAACTTAGTTATCACTTACTCCATCTATCTAGGATGAAATTCTAGCCCAACCACAACAAAGAAATGCCACAATGGCTGTTAACTTACAACTAGCTTCCTAGTTGAGTGATTCAGAGACTAAGCCTCAAAAACAATTATTTTTCCAAATCAATAGTACTACAAGCCTTCATAAACACCTACAACTATAAACCCTACTAATTCCTCTATAACATCCTTGAAGATTCCTTCAAACTGAATGACTCCCAAACTAAACACAATCATGTTGACCCATGAGGTCATAGATTAGATAAAGACTAGCCACCTTCCCAAGAAGAGATCTGATCCTAGGAGTCCCCTCATTTACTTACAAATCATTGTGAATGAGCCATGCAAGGATATTCTAGACTTAGGTCCTAATGTCAGTTTGATCTCTCATGAAATGTATAAGACCTAGAACCTACCTTCTCTCAAGAAGAGCAACACTTATCTTGAGTTAACAGATCAGTTAATCACTGTCCCCTAAGATTGGTGAAGGACATTGTGACCATCATCTATGGGTGATCCTATCCTACCAACTTCTTAGTGATTCAAATGAATAATTACAAGGGAGACTTCCTAATCATCATGGGAAGGGCTTGGCTAAGTCCAATTGAAATGTGGCTAGGAATTAGAGACCTCTCCTTGAAGATTTTCAAGGAAAATGACTTTGGAAAGATAAAGAGGATGTGTGTTCCATGAATTTTGTACAATGAAAGAGGGTGCCACTACATGAAAAAATTATGAACTGTTAAAAGTATCACACTCATAGCATGCAAGTGGTATGCATATTTCATGGAAGTGCAAAGGTGCTATATGTAACAGCCATAAAATAGGATGCATCCAATGGCTAACAATTGAATTGAAAGCAATTCAACATGGTGCATGGAAAAAACTAAGATCTTTACAAATACCTACTTTGAAGGCATGGATAAAGTAGAGCAATTTCATTGCTAACTCTCTGATGAATCTAATGAAACCAATTGGGGAGAGTTGAAAATCCTTGAGAGATTCAAATAAGAGCCCCTTAGGTTAAAAGCTCTACTAGCCAGAATGAAATATGCTTTTCTGAATAATAGAAAGATGGTCATCATTAATGCCAACCTTGCTCTTATGTAAAAGAATAAGCTGTTGGAGGTGGTCAACAAATGGCCAACAGCCTTTGCTTGGTCATATTATGAGTTGACTAGAATTGATCTAAGGGTATGCCAACATCACATCTAAAAAAATTTCTCCATTAAACTAAAGAGGCAACGACAATAGTGGTTAAACCACAAACTAAAGCAAGTCATTAAAGAGGAGATCAAACAACTCCTCAAGGTGGGGTTCATCTACTTTATTGTAGATAGTGAATGGATTAACCCACTCATCACAGTGCCAAAGAAAGATAAAAAATGAAGGATCTGCATTGATTTTAGTTTGTTGAATATGGCAACCTACAAGGATCACTTTCCATTGTCATTTGTGAACTAGGTGTTGGACATCATTTTTAGGCATTGTTACTATAGCTTTTTGGATGGTTATAGTGGCTATAACCAAATCCAAATTGCACCAAAGGATCAAGGAAAAACTACATTCATGAGTCTATGGGGGACTTTCGCATATAAAAAGATGTCATTTGGTTTGTGCAATGCCCCTAAAACATTTCAGTGCCTTCTCCTAAGCATTTTTCAATAGCAGATTGGTAGTGGAATAGAAGTATTCATGGATTACTTCTCCACCTATGGGGCTACATTCGAGCAAGCTTTGGACCATCTTTAGCAAGTGCTAAAAAGATGCTTAGAGATAAACCATAGGCTCAATTGGTAGAAAAGCCACTTGATGATCCAGGAAGATATTGTTATGGGGAATATAATTTCTTAGAAAGGGATTGAGGTAGACCTTGTAAAAATAAGGGTTCTCTAAGGAATTCCTAGACAACCTAAAATAGTTAAAGATATGAGACCATTTCTTGGCCACACTAACTACTACTAGTGCCATAAATAATTTCTCTAAGATCACCAAACTATTGGTGGAGCTAACAAAGAAGGATGCTTTATTTTTCTCAATCAATAAATGGAAGCATGCATTCCAATAGCTCAACCAAAAGCTCATGGAAACTCCAATTCTATAAGCACCTGATTGGTCCAGACCCTTTCACATTATGATGGATGCATCCAATTATGCCTTGGGAGCCATACTCATGCAGTTGGATGATCAAAAACATTCTTAATACATCCCCACTATACAAGTAGAAGCATTATGAATAAATAGATAAACTACACCACCATAGAAAAGGAAAAAATGGAAATGATGCTTTCCTTGGAAAAATTTAGGCACTATGTGCTTGGGTATAAGGTGTTTGTGCACATGAACCATAGTGCAATTCAATTCTTGATGAATAAGCTAATGATAAGCCCTCATATCATACAATAGCTAGTGATCTTGTAGAAATTCAATCTAACAATGGTAGATCATAAGTGAATCAAGAATGTGATTACTAATCATTTGTCTCGATTGAGATGAGATAACAAAGAGGAGGAGAGTCCACTTTCATACTAGTTTCCTGATGAACTTCTCTTTTTTGGGGCTATAATTGAACAAGTCCCCACTAAAACCAACTTGTATGATGGAATTATTACCTAACTTCTCACATAGGAGATGCCACAGAAGTGGGAAAGTAGGAAAAAATAATAGTTTCTTCACTAGAAAAAACACTTCATGGAAATCAATGGACACCTTTACAAGATGTGCAATGATGGCCCAGTTAGATGGTGCATACCTGATGATTATCAACTATGCATTCTCTAAGCTACTCATGATGGTCCTTGTGGAGGCCATTATGTTGGGAGATGAATGGCTATTAAAATCCTCATGGTAGGGTATTACTAGCCAAAATTTTTTAGGGATACTTAGTACTTAGTCTGCTCCTATGAACACTTCCAATGTAATGGTGGGATGACTACTAGTATGGAGCAATCTCAATAGTGGATCTAATCACTAGAGGTCTTCAATATTTGGGGCATTGATTTCATGGGTCCCATCACTTCCATATCCAATGAAAAGGTATACATCATGGTAGCTATTGACTACTATACCAAGTGGTAGAAGTAGCAGCTATCACTGATTGTATATCTTCTACGATTACTCAATTTACATAACAACATGTTGTAAATAGATTTAGAGTGTCACATGCACTTATTTCTAATAATGAAACTTACTTTACATGCATCACTTTTTGGAAGTTCATGCAACACTTATGGGTTCAACACAAATTGACAATACCATACCACCCTAAGCCAATGGTCAAGAAGAGGTTATGAATAGGAAGATCACAAAAATACTAATATGAACCATTAGTAAATATAGAAGGGATTAGAGCAGCAAACTCAATGATGCCCTTTGGACCTATCGCTTCACTTAGAAACTTCCTATTGACTACTCTCCCTATGAGCTTGTGTATGGTAAACTACTAACTCTTCCTATCCAAGTGGAGCTCTATACACTCTCAACCACCCATGACCCTTGCCTTGACCTAACCTAAGCCTAGCATAAAAATAAAGGTTAATGAATCTCAATGTGCTAGATGAGAACCAACTGGTGGCCCTATCATCTAACAAAGTGCATAAGGCCTACAATAATCAATGACATGACCTTAGAATCAAAAAATAAAATTTGAATAGGAGATAAGGACATATAATAAAATTCCACACACATGTTACAACAAACTAAGTTCTAAATGTTGTGGGAGGGACCTTATATTATATAAAAAACCTTTTCCTCTAGGTCCATGTTGATTTACAAACCTAAAAGCCTAAACAAAAAGATGTTTCTCAACACACAAAAACTCAAACCTTTCCAAGAACCTAAGAGAGCCAATGACCACAACACCTCTATGGATGAACAACCATGACTAATTTTTTAGATCTCCTCCTTCCAACTCAATCATGTAGGAGATGGCCATCCATGCTGATATCAAATAGTGTGGCTCCTTAATTTTTAACATTTTTACATCATTTTTATTAAATTTTATCTTTCTTAAATAGTTTATATTTTTTTTCTATATTTTACTTTATTTGGTTTAGATATCTCTTATGTTTTTTTATGTTTTGTTTTTCTTTCTCTATTTCTACCAAGACTTAGTGCAATTGTAGCTACTAATTGATGGTGGTTTGTACTATAATGTCATTTGATTGCTAATGTCTTGATTCTATCTTTGAATTTTGATGGTGATAATGGAAACATGATTTCTTTTCATGATAACAAATAGTGAGTCCACATCATCCATCCATCTACAAAAATCTATGGTGTTTCCTTATTTTGGAAGTATGAGGTCCTTTCTTAAATGAAAGTTTTAATGAACTTGTGGCCTTGGTAGTTTCCAAACTTGGAAAGGATTAAACAAATAGAAAAGAGTGTGAATTTAAGAGGATTTGACACTTTATTGTACTTGCCTATCCTCTTGGGTGCATTAGTATCTTTATGGGTCCTTTCCCATTCCTATGTTGATCAATAACAGGAAGCTAAGTCTTTGCATAGTGTGGTTTCCATCTAAAAATCCAAAAAAGCAATAATGAGAATTCAAAGCACACCCCTTAGATAAAATAACATGCTACAAGAATTGGTTATGAGACTAGAAAGATATGTTACCCATGCCTAAAGGTCCCCTCTAACTAAGGCCCATTTCACTTTTAGCTTCGCTTTTGTTTTCTTTTTTAACTAGTGATTGATCTATGGGGATATTCTTATGCCTTGAGGGGGTGGACTGGTCTAAGAGTGTCAATGTCAAGTCATTAGCAGTGGATGGTTTTAATTTGGACAAAGAATAGACATTATAAATGCATATCAACCACAAAATCCACAAGGGACTTCATGTAAACATGATACGGGACTTCATTCCACTCTCTATCTCATCCACCTATGCTTTCCACAACTCACCTTACTACCTTTTCTCATGTTTTTTTCAATGTCTTGGTTTGATATGATCAAAGTTCTTTGATAATTTCTTTGGTGATTTAGTCCTTAACTAATCATAACCATTAATCATCCATGGGGCCCATGAACTCCTTAGTTTGAGGGCATGCAAGGGCATTAAGGGCATGAGCTTGCTATGGGAAGGACCCACTTGCATACTCCTTAGTTGTGATAGTTAAGTACCTTATCTCTTAGGTAGTTTTGTATTCAAACCTTTCATGCCCCACATTGATCACATCTAGTTATGCATTCCTTCCTTAATGTTCTCTGAGAAAAATCTCTTATTTTTTTGTAAATTATCTTGCTCTCTTCATGCATTTCATCATGTTCTTGGCTTCTTTGGCTTCCTTTGAACTTTAATTTTATTCAAAAATTCCTTTTTTTCCTCATGTTTCAATGTGCAAAAGTTTTGCATTCAACTGCATCAACACTCTCCTGTCAACATAGCCAACTATGTCAACGTGACCCTGTCAATGCAATCATGTCAACGTAGTACAAAAATTCTGTATACATGTGTGAACACTTTGTCATTTTTACATGTTTCTTCCAAATGCACAAGGAACTTTTGCTGTTTCAAGAGCCCAGAGCCTTCTAAAGCCCATATCTCGCAAACCACTTGACCAATTAACCCCATTCTTCAATCCTACATCCACCAAAGCTGAGCTCTATGTCATGGGGGCCACAAACCTTAGATTTTTAACAAAACATTTTTTGAGTTTTTTCTAACTTCAACAAGGTTTAACTAATAAAATAATATTAAAATCACTAATTCATAAGAGTTAAACATTTCCAACCAACTCTAGTAGTCATCTAAATAAAATAATATTAAAATAATCAATCTTTCATGATCACAACTTAGCCAAAGTGTAACTAATCCAAAGAGATAAGGTATCCACGTGATCCATGTTACACATCAAATGCTAACCCTTGGTCATGTTGTGATTACCTATGGCACTTGGACCAAGTGACAAATGTGGATAGGAGGCAAGACTATTCCAATTGAGAGACAAGAAACCAAGAATTAGAAGGAGCCAATAGTCAAAGTAGCCCTAGGAGTAAGAAGCTGAAACACATGCAATGGGACCTCTTTGGGAGGAGCCCAAAGTGAAATCTATTTGATAGATTCCCAAAGCTGAAATAGAGCAATCCCATTGGGATAAGGCACCAAGACCAAGGCCAAACCTTGAGGTCACCTTGATGGATGCCTACATAAGGTAAATCAAGGCTAAGAAGATTTAACATTCAATTCTCTAAGAGCTAACCTTTGGTACCTTCTTGGACTTTGCTCTAAAAGAAGTCAGAAGTCAATTGTAGAATTCTCCCATGTGGCCTATTCTTACCTCTAGATGAGAATGGTACATGGGAGAAACATATCTCTTTTGAAATAATAGGAAACCTAATGCCACAATGAAAACCAAGGGTATTAGTATGTCCTATTTAGTAGAGGCCATCTCTCAAGTCCTCAAGTTGCCAAAAACTAGGGCAACCTTGGTAGAAATATCAACATAGGTGGACCTAGAGGTAAGAAAGGAGTGGGTCTAGTGATATTATGGACTTGAATGCAAAGAATATGATGCACTTACAATGGTAGAAAATGCATACTTCAAAATAGTAGCCTACCACTTCAATCCAACAATAAGGCCGAGTACCATAATAGCTTTTTTTTTACCTATGCATACATTGCTCTAAGTAGAAAATTTCCACTCAATCTCCCATAGCTAATCTATCTTGAGATAAAGAAGTGCTTCAAGGAAAGTGAGTGTGGAAGAAAGGCACTCCCCTTTTCATGCCTAATTCAAAAATTATGCAAAAGGGAAGGAATAGCTCACTATTCAAATGAAATCCTTCAAGATGCTTCTGTTGCCTATTTGGTAGAAATGATGAAGAACAAGGTGCCTACAAAGATGAAAGAGGAGAAGTAGCCACCACCATCACCCACTAATGAAACAATGCCAAAGTATCATGCTGCCATCGTGCAGATGTAGAAACTCCATGAGTAACTAGTACAACAATAACAAGCTAAATTGAGTGGTGATCCATCTGTCTACTAGCTAGCTATAAATCACTTAAATAAGGTCACTTACACTATTAGCTAATTAGAGGACATTGTGCTAATATTTTCTACCCAACAAACATAGGTGCTCACGTGCTTGAATGCTTGTGCCCAAGAGATAATGGTGTCCCTTCCAAGACAACAACAATTTCTAGATATCTTTGAAAATGCCACTACCTTCTTGGTGTACTTGGCGGAAGGCATGGGGGCAACTATCCCAGTGATGTAGCACCAAGGATAGAAAATAGTGGCCAAGGTAGTGGTTGATAGAGTGTATGAAGTACTCAATAATTCTGCAACAATTGTGCCAGATATTATTGCAGTCAGAGACATGTAAACATTCGTAGGAGAAACAAGTGAAAGACTTAGTGTAGGCCATCATGAAGAATTGTTGAAACAATTGGTGGGAATCACATAACTAATTCCAGAGATCTTTGAGTTTTCAGATGACATCACTACAACGTAGTCAGTTCTTTTGGAGGCTAAGGGTAATTTCATCATTGCCAATGTCCAACTTGAGATAGCCATAACTGAAAATTGACACTTGGCTACTGAAGTTGTAGAATTAAGAGCCTACCTTATTGATTCCACAATTCTTAGCCAAGTCGTAACTAGAGATGAAGATTTTTTGTAGCCTTAGGAAAAACTTAAAGTAGCTGAGAATGTTGAGAAGACCATGGTATTTGATGAGTCCATAGCAACAATAATGGCTAATAACATTAAGAAGGACTTATCAAAGATTCACAAGGAGAATGTAGTTCTAAAAAATGACAACTATTTCCTACATAATGTGACCTCCAAAAGGACCAAATGGTTGAGCATATGAGACAATAGTAGGAATAGCTTGCCAAGGTAACCATGGACTTGAGGAGGTTGGAAACAGAAAATCACAATCTCTCAATCGAGGAGATTTATGATTTTCATCAAAAATCAGTAATCAAGATTACTGCCTAGAAGAATGAGGCCCTTAAGTTCAAAAGAATCAAGAATCACTATAAGAACCATGTCAGCCTTCAAAAAGAAATCAAACTAGTGAAAGAAAAAGTCAACAATGCCCTCTAACAACTCCAACAAGAAGGTGAAATGTGACAACCCATGTTTGATGGACTAAATGCATATAACAAGGTAGAAACCCACCTCAAGGTGCTACAAATTGAGGAGATGATGAAGTACATGAAGCTTTCCAACCTCCATTATGAAAACTTGGAAATGCTAGTTGTCGAGAGGTTAAGGTTAGAATTGGAGAAGTAAGTGACCAACTCATACCTATTATATCAAGAAGAGTTTAAGAATCGCAAGGAGACAAAGCAAAAGCTAGAAACAACCAATGCTAAACTCAATGTTCTTAGAGAGCACTTCATTGATCAACATTTAATAGCTAAGAACCTAGCCTGTAGGATGAATGACTACTAGGAATTGCAAACTGCTATCAGGGAGTTTGATGTCAAATGCAAATAATTCACAACCTGGTTTGTCAATGTAAAGGAGTTGTTCCCTGTAATTCCCTATCCATGGGATGTTCCCATACCAACCCACATTGGTGATGTTGTGTGGACCATGTAGGATCCTTGGAGTAAGAAGGAGAAGATGAAAGCATTGCTAGATGTTTTTCATCTTTCATCAACAATTGCAATTATAACAAAATAGCCACAACCATAACTGCTGCATGCACTAGAGGCACGAGAAAGTCATTCAATATGTTAGGAACCTCCATCAGCTAGGATTTTTTGATTTTCTCCTCATCTTCAAGTCATCAAAGGGGTTTTGTTATTAATTTTTGTAATGGTGCTCATTTTTATATCACAAACATCAATTTTTCATAAAAGTTGTAAATCTGTACACTTAGGCACTTAGTGTTAGTTTGAATCTATGTATGTATGTGTCAGTCACTTAGTCAATAATCTCATACCTTCCCAAAATTTTGTAAGAAGCTTGTTCCTTCTTTTTTTTCACTCAAGGATGAGTTTTCATTAAGTTGTGGGGGTATGATGAGTTGTGGTTTATTAGACCACATTGATGTGATCCCATTGATGTGATTCCATCGACATGTACCCCTCAATGCTTGTGGTATGTGCATGCATTTATATAGGCAAAAAAAGACATTGCATTGATGCATACCCATCAACAGAGGCTTTGATGTCTCGATGCATACGAATCGATGCAGTGTCTTGATTTGCCTATATAAATATGTGCACCTACCATATTTAAGACATTCATTGTTAAGTAGCATAGCTAAACTCTTAAAATTTGTTTCATACTATCCTCCTCCACATCATTCCATGTCTACACCTCCATCTTCAACTCCTCTTCCATGTGGTCCATCTATGCAAGGTGAGATACCAACATAGCCACAACAAAGAAACGTCATGAAGGCTATTAACTTATAACTAGCTCCTTAGTCAAATGGTTCTAATGCTAAGCCATGCAAGAGATGTTTATTCAGAAAAACTAGTTCCATAAAGCCCTCATAGACACTTGTGACTATGAAGCTTGCTCCTATCCCCTCTACAATGCCTCGAGCCTCCTTTAAACCAAAACACTTTCCACTTGCACACCATCATGTTGACCCATGTGTTCATTGATTAGATTAAGGCCAACCATCTTCCCAAGAAGAGATTTGATCTTTGGAGTCCCCTTATTTATTTTTAGATTACCAAAAATGAACCATGTAAAGCTCTTATGGACTCAAGTTCTAAAGGTAATTTGATTTTACAAGAGATGTATAAAGCCTAGAACCTACCTCTTTTGAAAAAGAGCAATATCATGTTGGAACACGTAGACGAATCCATCATTGTTCCTTTGGGATTAGTTGAGAACATTGTGACCACCATCTATGAATGGTCATATCCTACTAATCTCTTGGCGATCCATGTAGAAAATGCTAAAGGGGACTTCCCTATCATCATGGGGAGAGCATGGCTAAGTAAAATCAATGCATAGTTGGAGGTTTGAGACCTCTTCTTAGAAATTTTCAAGAAAAATGAGTTTGGAAATAATGAAAAAAAGTGTGTTCCATACATTGCATGTAGTAACACAAGGTACCACTGCATGTAAAGACTGTGGAGTGTAAAGAGAATATCCCTTAAAGCATGTAGTTAGTGTGTTGATGTCACTAAAACTCAAAGGTGTGTGTACATGGAAACCACTAAGCAAGAAGGAATCCAGTGCCTAATAATTGAAAGAGAGGCTAAATCCACAATGTGCATGGAATCCACCAAGAGTGTCACAAACTCTTATGTGAAGAGCATAAATCACTTAGAGCAGATCCATTTCCAAATCTCTAATAAACAAGGTGAAATCAATTAGAGAGAGTTGAAGATATTGGAGACTTTCAAGTAGAATCCCCTTAAGCTAAAGGCTTTACCAGTGGGCATGGGATATGCCTTCTTAAATAATGATAAGCCAATCATTCCCAATGCCATACTTCCTCATGAACAAAATAAGAAGTTGCTAGAAGTTGTGAGAAAATGGCCAACAACCTTTGCCTGGTCATATCAAGAGCTCATTGGAATAGATGTAAGGATATGCCAACACTAAATACATATAGATGCCTCCATCAAATCAAAAAGGTAGCCATAGAGATGCTTGAACATCAAGCTCAAGAAGATCATCAACAAGGAGATTCAACAACTCCTTAAGCTGGGGTTCATTTACCCCATTGCAAATAGTAAGTGGGTTAGCCCACTTGTTATAGTGTTAAAGAAAGGAGGAAAGTGGAGGGTCTATATAGATTTCAGGCTACTGAACATGATGACTTACAAAGATCACTTTCTATTGCCATTTAAGGACCAAGTATTAGATATGATCATATGGCACTATTATTATAACTTTCTAAATAGTTATAGTAGCTATAACCAAATCTAGATTACATTAGAGGACAAGGCCAAAATGACATTCACAAGTCCCTGGGGGATTCTTGCATACAGGAAGATGCTCTTTGATTTGTGCAATGCTCCTACTACTTTTCAACATTTGGTCATTAGCTTCTTCCAAAAGTAAATTAGTAGTGGGGTGGAAGTCTTCATGGATGACTTCTCCACACCTACGGGGCTACATTTGAGCAAGCCTTGGACTATCTAGGGCAAGTGCTTCAAAGATGTGTGGAGATCAACTTGAGGCTCAATTGGCAAAATAGCTATTTAATGGTCCAAGGAGGCATTGTCTTGAAACACCAGCTTTCAACAAAAGCTATTGATGTAGACTCAAAAAAAGTAACGGTCATCCAAGAAATCACTACAAAACCAAAGACTATCAAAGATGTGCAATCCTTTCTTGGACACACTAGTTACTATAGGTGCTTCATTAAGAAATTCTTGAGGATTACCAAGCTGTTGGTAGAGCTAAAAAAGAAAGATGCACTATTTTTCTAGACCAAGAAATGTGAGCATGCATTCTAGTAACTTAAGTAGAAGCTTGTAGAAACTCCCATTCTATGAGAACCAAAAGGGTCTAGAAACTTCCATATCATGATGAATGTATCTAACTATGCCTTATGAGCCATGCTTACATAGTTAGATGATCAAAAATGTCCATATTACATCCACTATGCAAGCAAGAGCATTGCGGATGCACAACTTAACTATACCACCACCAAGAAGGAGATGATGATAGTGGTGTATGCATTGTAGAAATGTAGGAACTATGTGCTTGGATATAAAGTGTTTGTGCACATGGATCATAGTGCCACTAGTTCCTCATGAATAAACCAATGATGAGCCCCCATGTCATACAATGGATAGTGATCCTACAAGAGTTTGATCTAATGATGGTGGATAGAAAGGGAATTAAGAATGTCTTCACTGATCACTTATCTTAGTTATGATGGGATAGCAAGAAGGAGGAGGGCTCACTATCAAATCAATTTCTTGATGAACTCCTCTTTGCTAGTGTTGTTACTAAACAAGACCCCAAAGAAAATAGAATGAGGACATCCTATCCTATCTACTCACCCATGAGATGCCATAGGAATGGGACCATAAGAAGAAGAAAAAAGTTTCTTCACTAGGACAAACACTTCATAGAGATCAATAGCAACATCTACAAGGTTTGCATGGATGGCCTAATATAATATTGTGTCTTTGATGTAGATCAACTATGAGTCCTCTGAGATGCACACAAGGGCCCTTAGGGGGGCCACTATGTAGGGATATAAATAGACATTAAGATCCTCATCGTAAGATACTATTGATATACACTCTTTAGGGATACCCATCACTTCATCTACTCCTATGATAGATCCCAACATGATGGGGAAATGATTGCTTATATGGAAGAACCCCAATAGTGGATCCAACCATTGTATCCTTTCAATCTTTTGGGAATTGACTTCATGGGGCTCATCAACCCCACGTTTAATGTAAAGACCTATAGAATTGTAGCTATTGAATATTGTACAAAATGGGTAGAAGTTGTGGCCATAATCGACTGTACATCACCTACAGTGGCTTGGCTTGTACAACAATATGTTGTAAAGAGGTTTGGTATGCCAAGGACACTTATTTTTAATAACGATACACTTTTCATACGTATCACATTTCACAATCTCATGCAATGCTTAGGGGTTGAACATAAATTAACAACTTCATACCACCCCCCAAGCCAATGGTTAAGCCAAAGTCACAAATAAGAAGATAATTAAAATACTAACTTATACTATTAGTAAGTATAGAAGGAACTGGAGCTCTAAACTCAATGATGTCCTTTGGACCTATCATTCAACATGGAAACTTCTTATAGGATACTCTCCTTATGATCTCATGTATGGAAAGATCTCAACACATCCTATCCAAGAAACACTCTGTACACTTTCAACTACATGTGACCTCGACTTGGACTTGAGCCTAGCATAACAAGAAAGACTAGTGGCTTTGTCATCAAATGAAGTGCACAAAACATACAATAAATAATGACATGTCCTTAGGATTAGGAAAGTAAAGTTTTAACCTAGAGATAAAGTGCTCTACTAAAATACCATGCATGTTCCTTAATGAGAAAACTTTCAAACACTATGGGAAGGCCCTAACATTATCGATGAAACCTTTTCTTCTAGGGCTATGTTGATCTACCACCCTGACAACCCAAATAAAAAAGTATTAGTAAACACTCAACAAATAAATCCTTTCAATAAACAACAAGTAACCAATGGACACAATGTCTCAATAGATGGTCAATCACACTTAATCTTTTGAATCTCCCCCCTCCAACTTAGTCGTGGGGGAGATGGCCATCTATGATGAGATTCATGAAACTGGCTCCATGATTTTTACCTTTTTTGTTTTACATTGTCTCTAGTACATTTTTTCATTTTCTTGAGTCTTTTATAATTTTTTCTATATTCTAATTTATCTTTCTTTATTTGAATTTCTCCTCATGCTTTCCCCCTTTTTCTTTATTACCATTGGGAGATGGTGCCAACTACAATTGCTTATCAATGATGGTTTGAAACTTTATTGATTACTTGATTGCAAAATGACTAGATTACATTTTAGAATTTTGATGTTTACTAATGTAACATTGATTCTTTTCATGTTAATAGGTAGTAAGTTCACGTCATCCACCACTTCACTCAACTCTATGGTATTTCCTTATTTTGAAAATTTAAGGTCCCTTTCTAATAAAAACTTATGATCAATTAGTGACTTTTGTACTTTTTAAACTTAGGATGAATTAAGTGGATAGACAAGGATGTGACTTCAAAGGGATTTTTCACTTTTGTACCTACCTATCATCTAAGTTACATGAGTATTTCCATGGACTTCTCAAAATTCTGCCGTAGACCAATAAATAAGAAGTAATATCTTTGTATGGTATGGTTCCCATTTGGAAAAAAAATAATCAAAATTCAAAGCACATCCCTTAGACATAATAATTGGCTACAAGCATTGGTTATGGAGCTAGAAAGACATGTTACCCATGCTTGAAGGCACCTCATTAACTAAGGCCTTCTTCAATTCTTGCTTCTCTTTGCTTCTTCTTTATGAATGGTGAGTGGTCTATGAATATATTCTTATCTCTTAGAAGGTGGAATGGTCTAAAGTATTGATGGAAATTCACTAGAAGTAGATGACCTTGATTCAAACTAAGTAAGGAAATTCTCAAGTCATAATTAATCACATCTTCCACAAGGGAATTCATGTGAACACCATGGAAAACTTAATTCCATACTCTCTTTCTTCCACCAATTCTTTGCATAACCACCTCACTATCTTTTCTCATGAATATTTTGATGGATTCATTGGTAAATAGTTAAAGTTCTTTGATGACTTCTTTGGTGATTTGGTCTTTAATGATCCACAACCATTAATCATTCTTGGGTTCCATGAACTCTTTGGTTTGAGGGCATGCAATGGCACTAAGGACATGAGCCTATTATAGAAAGGACACACTTGCATACTTTTTGGTTGGAATGGTTAAACGCCTTATTCCTTAGCCATTTTACTCTCAAATCTTACGTTTTCCATCATGACTACACCCAATTTTTGCCCTCCTTGGAATATTAATCTCATGAAATTCTCCATTTGACACATATTCTATGCCCTCTTCAAGCATTTTCGATTATTCTAGGCTTTTCTAGCTTTCTCTACACTCTAGTTTCATAGAAAAACTCCTTTTATACACTTAGTTTTTTATGTGGAAAAATTTTGATCTTTTGTCTACATTGACACATCCTCGTTGACGTAACACAAAAATACTATATTTATGCATTGATACTTGGCCATATTTTTTCACATGTGATCACAAATGTGAAAGGAATTTTTGTAGTTTTTAGAGTCGAGAGCCTTCCCAAGTCCATAACGTTTTCACCACTTATCCAAATCACTCTTTTCTTTGATCCTGCAAATACTAAAGGTGATCTTTACATCATGGGGGCCACAAACCATAGGTTTTTGACCTAAATTTTTTTAAAATTTTTCAAACTTTCACAAGTGTTAACTAAGAAAATAATATTAAAGATCACTAACTCATGTAAGCTAAACCTTACCAATGAACTCTAGTAGCTATTCAAATAAAATAATATTAAAATAATCAATCCACCATAATCATGACTTAGCCTAAGAATAAGCAGCCAAGAAGACAAGGTATCAATGTGCTCTAAGTTATACATTAAAAGCTCATCCTTAGTTATGTTGTGATTGTAGATGGCATTGAAACCCAAAGGATCATAGGATGGATGACCATCTCAACGAAGGGACAAATGAGCAAGAGGGGGAAGAGGCTAGTAGCTATAGAAGCTCTAAGAAGAAGTAGCTAAAACTCATGTAATAGGACCTATTCAGGAGGAGCTTGAAGTGAAATCTATTTGCTAGATTTACACAACTAAAATTGGTAAGTCACAATGAGACAAGATGCTTGGGCCTACACCAAAGTAGGTCACCTTAACTGAAGCCTACTTAAGATAAATTGGTACTAAAAGGTCAAAAGTTTAGTTCTTCAAGAACTTAAATTTGGTTCCTTCTTGGACATGATGTCAAAAAAGGTAAAAACTCAACTACAAACCTCTCCCATGTGACCTATCCTCACTTCTAGTGGGAAGTGGTACATGGGAGAGACATACCTCTTCTAGAATAATAGGTAAGCAGATTCCATAGTTAAGATCAAGGACATCAGTGTGCCCTATTTAATCAAGGTCATTTAAAAGGCCCTTGGGTTGCTTGATACTAGGGAAACCTTAGCAAAGATTTCAACACATGCAAGCATAGACATCAAAAAGGAATGGATCCAACAGTGCTATGGAGTGGGCTGTAAGGAGTACAGTGCACTCACCAAGGTAGAAAGGATATATTTAAAATTATTACCTATCACCTCAAGCCAATAGTAAGGTTGAGCAAAATCACAACCTTCTCTACCCATGTGTGTGCCACTATAAGTGGTAAATTCCAAGTCAACCTTCCATAGCTCATATTCTTGTAGATTGAGAAAAGGTTCAAAGTGAATGCGTGTGAAAGGATGACACTCCCCTTTTCACACCTCATCAAAAAATTATGCAAAAGAGGAGTCATAGCCCATTATGCCAAAAATGTGCTTTTTCATGCTCTTGTTGCATCTTGGTAAAAGATGATGAAGGATAAAGAGTCCATAAAGTTGCAAGAAGAGAAGCAGCCACCACCACCACCAACTCAAGAAACAACATCAAAGGCTTGTGCTACCATTGAGCACATGTAGAAGATTTGTGAGTAACTCCTAAAGCAATAGTAGGAAGGATTGAGTGGTGGGGAACCTTTAGTCTACTAACCAGCATTAAGTCACCTCAAGAAAGTTATTTGAACCATCAGTTGGTTGGAGGATACTATGCTGCTATTCTTAGCATGAAGGGTGTAGGCACCTATGAGGTCAAATTTGAGTGCCTGAGAGGTGACGATGTCCATCCTAAGATAACAATAATTTCGAAAGATCTCTAAAAAGGACTTCACTTTTTCAATGCATCTAAAGGAGGATGAGGGGCAACTGTGTGATGCAGCACCATGGATAGGAGACAATAGTAGAGGTGGTGGCTAATCATGTAGCAGAGGTCCTAAACACTTTTATAGCCACTATGTTAGACATTTCTATGCTTCAATATGTGTAAACATCCATAAGAGTAAGTGGAAAGCTAAGTGCAACCTAGTACAAGAAGGTATTATGTAGACTGGTGGGTACCAAGAAACTGCTTTTGGGGGATCTTTGATCTCCTGAATAACATCACTGCTACCCAGTTGGAGTTGGTGGAAGCTAAGGGCAAGCTTATCATCACCAATGCCCAACTTGGGATAACCACCTATCAAAACAAATGATTCACTACGGAGGTTGTAGGATTAAGAGCCTAATTAGCTAATCCCATCATTCTTAACTAGGCAATAATAAGCAATGAAGCTTTCTTATAGTTTCAAAACAAATTAAAAGATGCTAAGAACATAAATGATATGGTGGTCTTTGACACATCCCTATTGAAGGCCTTGGCCTACAACAAGAATGACCTATCATAAGTCCATAAGGAGAATCTAGTTCTAACCAAAGATAATAACTACCTATAGAATGTTGAGGTACAAAAAGCTCAAATAGTGGAACTTGTGCAACAACAGGAGGAGAAACTTGCTAAGGTGAACATGGATTTGAGGAGGCTAGCTATCAAAAATCAAAATCCTTCCATGGTGGAAGTCTATGCACTTCACCAAAAATTGACCATTGAGATAGGTGCCTAGAAGAATGAGGCCCTAAAGTTTGAATGAGATAAGAATCACTACAGGTGCCATGTTGGACTTCTCAAGGAAGTCAACAAAAAAGAAATCCAACTAGCCAAGGTAAAGATGAATGATTCTCTCTAGCAAATACAATATTGAGGCAACATATGGCAACCCATCTTTGATGGGTCAAACACCTATAACAAAGTTGAAATCTACCTAAAGGAGTTGCAAATCAAGAAGATGATAAAATATATGGAGTTAGCCAACCTCTAATATACAAATTTGATAATGCTAACTACTAGAAGGCCACAACCAGAGCTAAAGAAACAAGTGTCCAATTCATACCTCTTGTCTAAGGTAGAGTTCAAGCACCATAAATACATGAAGCAAAAGCTAGAAATAACTAATATCAAGCTTGAAGTTCTCTAAACCCACTTCACAGAAAAATGATCAGTAGTGGAGAACTTGGTCAAGAGGATGAACAAGTACCAATAGCTAAAAAACCTTTTTAGGATGTTCTACATTGAACGTAAACAATTTGCTACCTAGTTTATGAACATCAAGGAGTTGTTCTTGGCCATGCCCTATTTTTGGAATTATCTCATACTAGCTCACATTAATAATTTCATGTGGCTTGTGTACAATCCTTAGAGTAAGGATGATAAGATGAAGGCATTGTTGGATACCTTTCATATTCCACCAGAAGTAGTAGCTACAACAAGATAACCACAACTACCTCAGCCTCAACCACCATTAACATGAGCACCAAAGGCTAGAGAAGTTCCTTCAGCATCCTAGGAGCCTCCATCTCCTAACATTATTTCCTCTTCTCTTTTTTTTTTACTGTTAGAGGAGTTTCAACTATCAATTTTGTAAGGATGCTTAATTTTGTCTCATGAACATTTGTTTTTGTAATCATTGTAAATTCATACAATTAAGTGCTTAGAGTTAGTTAGTTAGTAAGTCAGTCTATTTGTGGTTGCATACCTTCCTAATTTTGTAATAAGCTTGATCCTACTTTTGTTCATCAAAGGATGAGTTTTCACTCAGTCATGGGGATATGATGAATTACAAAATGGATTGCTTTGATGGGCATGTGTCAATACATTCTTGTTGATGCATATGCAATGATGTGGTGTTTGTCTATGCTTATATAAATGCGTGCACCCACGGTATTTATGGCATCGATTAGTCAATAGCTTAGTTGAGTTCTTGTAGTTTCTTCCCATCAAAGTTAGAATAATTTCTAAGTGCCTGTAGTAGGAGTCAAGGATTGTATGGATCGTTAATCAAGCACTAATGTACCTAGAAACATTGATGTGATGGTAATAAGGATGAAATTCTTGATATACCTTGTAACACTTGGGAATAGATTAATGTTTACTTTTATGCAATTTAGTATTCATGAACTTTACTTCCATGTTCTTAATTAATTATTACATTTAATTAACACACATAAGTACAACTACCTTGAGCATAACAATAATTCTTGGTAATCCTAGTAGTGTTGTAACGTGTTCAGGATGTGTATGGAAGGTGAGACTAAACACTTATGCTAGGAAATAGGCTTGGACATTAGATAATTACTTAGATTAATTCTTAATCAATTACTTTGTTCCACACATAGGGTAATTAGATAAAAATATAAAATTAATACAAATCATGTGTATTGGCTCCACTTAACCATACACTTGTGCATACATAAGTGTAGCCAAGAAGAAAACAATCACACCCTTAAGTCACTATCTTTACTATTGGCATTTAGAGAGGTAAAGTTCATGAAATTCAATTGGATTGCTAATGAACACTTGTGATTCATATGGTTGGGCGTAAGGCCTACTCATCACTCATCATAGATAGGCCATATTTTTCTATGATGTGTTTATAATATTTAGTTTGATGCATCTTCAATACATCCTCCTCTCTGTCTACTTGGATTGCTAGAAAGTACAATAGTGCTTCTAGATTCTTCATCTCAAATTCTTCCTTCATAACTTTCCTAAAGTCTAAGATAAATTTTTTCAAACTTGATAGAAATACTAAGTCATCAACATAAAATAAGACCAAGATTACATTAATGACTATGTGTTTAAAGTAGAGATTAATCTAAAACATACAACTTTTGTAGCCACTTTTAAGAAGAAAATCATTAATTCTATGGAACCAAGCTCTTAGAGCTTGCTTGAGTCCATAGATGGTTTTTTGAGCTTGCATACATTCTCTTCTTGGACTTAAAATTAAAATCCTTCTAGTTAGAAAATGTAAAATTATTCTTGTAGCACACTATTGAGGAAGGCTAAGTTGACATGCATTTGATACATGTTTATCTTGAGATGGATTACAATGGAGATTATTAGCTTAATTTTTTCAAATCTTACAAGGGTAAAAATTTCTTCATAATCAATGTGCTTCTTTTGCTTAGAACCTGGTGCTATGAACCTTATCTTATGAGTATAAATTCTAACTTATTCATCAAATTTAGTTTTGAACATCCACTTAGTGTCAATGACCTTCTTGCCCTTTGGTTTGTGGACTAAGGATCATGTATTGTTTCATTATTACATCATACTCTTTTTTCATTACATCCTTCCATTTTTAAATTTTTATGACTTATTTCATGCTTGATGGTTCATTAATTAGGACAATAGAGAACATTAGATTTTACTTTGACTTCTTTTTGTGACATCCCATTCCTGGATGTCATGGAAAATGTCAAATATACATTGATGAGTAGCAAGTATATCCTATGCTCAATCATATGAATCACTAGTGTTCACTCAGTTATCCAATCATATTCCAAACACTTTAGGTTTCTAAGTACAATAGTTCTAGGAGGTGAAACTAGTTGTTGCAATTTTTGTCTTCCCAATTTCACTTGTGAAGTGCAAGTGTATGGTCAAGTGTAATTGAGGTATATGATTTTTATCATTTTTATCTTTTATGGTTTAAGTTGCCTAAGAATAAGAATAAAGAATAAAGTAATTTAATATTTAACTAATATAATAACTAGCTAATGTTTCACTAATCCTAACAAGAATTTGCTCCCACTTGCCATACACATCTAGAACACATATAGTGCTACTGGATTACCAAACATTAATTGTTACTGGGATTACTAAGCATTAAACATATGCTCAAAGTGGTCATACTTTTTTTTACTATTAAATTGATACTAATTAATTAATTAAAAATATCAAGTTAAATTGCATGAATATTACATGCATAAAAAATAATTAATCTAGTCTAAGTACTACAAGGTTAATTAGAAAAGTTCATCTTTATTGTCGGTCACACTAAAGTGCTTAGGTAGAAGAATGCTTGAATAAAGATCCATATACTCTTTGACTTTTACTATGGGTACTTAGAAAATATTCCAACTTATGAGAGGAAAAACTATAAGCACTTTGCTACAACTATGAAAGAAATGTGATAAATGCAACTAGTAAGCACACATTTATAGGTAGAAATAGGGTGCCCTATAGATAGGTACACATCAAATAGTTAAACCCTATGTCGACAAGAACATGCCAACAAGATTCCATCAATGGGGTTGCATCAATGACATCCCATTAACATAGCCCAACAACTGACTCATCATACCCCAATGATTGAATGAAAACTCATCCTTGAGTTTCTTACATAATTTTGGAAAGGTATGGGATTATTGACTAATTGTAGAAACACAAAAAAAGAAAAAAAAACATAACAAAAACTGAGTGCCCAAGTGTATGGTTTATAATTATTACAAAATTTTGGTGTTCAAAACAACAAAATTCAACACCAGGATAAAATTGACAAATACAACTCCATGAATGATGTGAAGATGATGAAGAAGTTCAAACAATCCCAGGTGGTGAAGGCTCCTAGGTTCTGAAGGACATTCTTCTACTTTAGATGCACACAATGGCTCAGGAAGTTTTTGTGGTTGTCTTACAACAGCTACAACTTCTGGTGGAAGATAGAAGACATCTAATAGTGCCTTCATCTTCTCCTCCTTACTACAAGGATCATTCATGGTCCACACTCCATCATTAATGTGGGCTAGAATGGGAATACCCCACAAATAGGACATTGTCAAGAATAGCTCCTTTACATTCACGAACCAGGTAGTAAACTATTTATGTTTAATGTTAAACACTTTAAGTGCATTCTGTAGCTCTTGTTAGTCATCATCCTTTTGGCTAGGTTTTTAGCAATTGATCTTTAATCAGTGAAATTCACCTTGAGAACCTCAAGTTCCATGTTCACTATCTGAAGCTTTTGCTTGGTCTTCTTATGATGCTTGAACTTTACCTCATACAATTGGTACAAGTTGGCCACCCACTTTTCTAACTCTGACTATGACCTTTCGACAATCATCATCATCAAGTTTTCATAGTGGAGATTGGCAAGCTCCATGTATTTAGTAATCTCCTCAATTTCTAGCTCTTTCAGGTGGATTTCAGCCTTGTATGCATTTAGTCCATCAAAGTTAGGATGCCACACATCACCTCCTTACTAGACTTGTTAGAGGGCCTCATTGAATTTTTCCTTCGCCAATTAGATTTCCTTCTTGTTAATTTCTTTATGCAATCCAACCTAGTCCTTATAGTGATTCTTCACTCTTTTGAACTTTAGGACCTCATTTCTCTAAGTAGAAATCTCAATTACAAATCTCTAGCATAAGGCACAAACTTTCTCCATGCAGAGGTTTCAATTTTACACTGCTACCAATCTCCTCAATTTTGCATTCATCCTAGTTAATTGCACTTGCTGTTAATGGATAACATCAGCCACCTATTGCTTCTATGCATCAACATTCCACAGGTAATGATTTTCTACAATTGGGATCTTATTCTCATAGCAAGTCTGAACCAAGTCCTTATAGATGTTATACATCATGGCATTGGTCAAGAATTGGTTAAATATTGTCATCTCCTTGGCATTCTCAACCTCTTTGAGATGCTTCTGAAGCTGTTGGAAAGTTTCATCTCTTGTAATTTCGTGGTTGAGAAACATAGGATTAGCAAGGCGAGCTCTTAGATCAATAACTTTCATAGTCAAGAATTGGTTTTTAGCCCTGGTTATTTCAAGTTGCTTCTCCATTATGATGCACTTTCTTCTTTATTTTAGCAACTCCGACTAGGTTACAATGATGGTATCTAGAAGGTCAAAGAAATCCAAAATCAGTTGCCTGGTTTCCACAAATCAGTCTATCAATTCTTCATGCTAGGCTATGCTTAATGAATTGCTTAGAGTTTCTACAAACATTTGCACATCTTTAAGTGTAGAAAAATTTGGTACAAACACTGTAGATGCATTAAGTGCTTTGGCCACCTTGTTAGCAACCACTTCGGCCACTATCTCCTATCCATGGTGTTGCATCACCCCCTCACCCTCTTCCAAATGTACCAAAAAGGTAGTGGCATTCCTACAGATGTTTGGGAATTGCTGCTATTGTGAGAGGGACATCATTACCTCTTAGGCACTTGAATTCTACCTTACAAACACCTACATTCTTTAGGCTATGAAAATTGGCATCCCACCTTCCATCTGACTATTGGTTCAAGCCACTTCATTGAGGTATCTCATTGCTAGTCTATACATAGATGGATCACCACAACTCATTCATGCCTACTACTATTACTACTACAAGAGCTACTCTTGGAGTTTGTGCATGTGCTCAATGGTAGTGTTCACCTTTAACATTATTTATGAGTGTGTGGTAGACGTGGTGGTTACTGTTCTTCTTCTTGAATGACTTTGGCAGGCACCTTGTCCTTCATCATTTTTTCCCAAGAGGTAGTTGGCACATGCTAGATGACATCTTTTATGTAGCATGCTATGCCTTCCCTCTTACATAATTTTCTAATAAGGCATGGAAAGGGAAGTACCTTTCCTCCATGTTCATTCTCCTTAAATCGCTTCTCTATCTCAAGATAGATCAGTTGTGGAAGGTTGACCAAAAATATTCCACTTAGAGCATCACATGAACAAGTGAAGAAGCCTGTGACTTTCCTTAGCCTCATTGTTGGATTAAGGTGAAAGGTTGTAATCTTAAAGTATGCACATTTCATCATAGTCAGCATACCAAACTCCTTGTGGTCAACTCCATAGCACCAATATGTCCATTTTCCTTTGACACTAGGATCTACCTACATTGGAATTTCCACAAGATTGCCCCTAATCTTAGGCAGCCCAAGGGTCTCTAAAATTGCTTTTACCAAGTAGGCTATAGAAATGTTCTTTATTTTGACCATTGAATTGACATGCCCATTGTTCCAAAAGAAGTAGGTCCCTCCCATGTACCCCTTCTCACCAAAAGTGATGATAGGCCACATGGGAGAGTTTTGCATTTGTCTCTTGACTTTTAGAGGAGCAAACTCCAAGAAAGGTCCAAATTTTAACTCTTAGAGCATCAATTTCTGGACCTCCTTAGAATTGATTTGATTGAGGTAGGCATCTGTTAGGATGACATCAAGACTTGGTCTTGGCCTTGATGTCTCATCTTGATGTGATTATTTAGTTGTAGCCGCTTCTTCAAGAATCTACTAGACAAATTCCACATCAGGCTCCTTCTAAAGAGGTCTTATTACATGGGTTTTAGCTACTTGCTTATGGGCCTATTCTTGGCCCCTTCTGGTTCTTGTCCATTTTTCCCTTGGTTGGATGATCCTCCTTCCTACATGTGCTTTCTCGTAGGTGCCATTTGCAGTGACAACATAACTAAGGATTAGCATTTATTGAAAGGGACATCATATTTTCAAAACCAATAACACCATATAATTTTGTGGATGGGTGGACGACATGGACTCACTACTTGTTCTATGAAAAAGAAACTTTGTCTTGTTATCAATATCAAAATTCAAAGAAACAAACCAAACATTAGCAATCAAAAAACATTAAGTAGAAACCACCATTAGAAAATAGCTACAACGTCATTGTGCCTTGTTGGCAATAAAAAAAATAATTTATTAGAAAACATAAGAAAATGCACACCAAAATAAAGTATAAAAGAAACTAGAAAATATTTAGGAAAGATAAAACATACTAATGATGGTATAAAATAAAAAATGTGAAAAATAAAAAGTGTAAAAATAAAGAAAATGTAAAACAAAAAATGTAAAAATTAAGGAGCCACTTGAATGATTAGCATAGATGGCCATCTCCCCCATGACTAAGTTGGAAGGAGGAGATTTGAAAGATTGAGCATGGGTGTTTATCTGACAAAGTGTTACTAGCACTGGCTCTTTTGGGCTCATGGAAAGGTTTGACTTGTTATGTGTTGATTAGTAACTTCTTATTTTGGCTTTTAGGTTTGTTGATCAAAATGACCCCAAAATAAAATTTTTATTAAATGATATAAGGCCCTTCCTACAATGTTTGGAACTTACTTCATTATGGCACATGCATGGGGTTCCAATAAAGGAGCTTGTCTCCAACTTGAAATTTTACTTTCTGTATTTTGAGGCCATGACATTGTTTGTTGAATGCCTTGTGCACTTCAATCAAGGACTAGGCCATCAATCTATTCTCATCTAACTCATAGGGATAATAGCCTATAGGGAGTTTCCATATTTAGCAATAGGCCCAAAGGGCATCATTAAGTTTCATGGTCTAGCCTCTCCTATACTTACTAACTATTCTCATTAGGATTTTAGTGATCTCTCTATTCATTACCTCTACTTGAAATTTGGCTTGGAGATGATAGGTTGTTGTTAATTTATGCTCTACCCCCAAGTGTTGCATGAGCTTTCAAAATGTGGTGCCTATAAAATGAGTACCATTATGAGAAATCAATGCATGTGACACCCCCAAACTTGTTTACAACATTCTATTGTACAAATTGAACAACCGTAGAAGAGGTACATTGGGTGATGGCTCTTACTTCTACCCATTTCATACAATAGTCAATAGCAATGATGATGTATGATTTTCAATTTGACATAGATGTGATGGGATCCATGAAGTCAATGCCCCATATGTCAAAGGATTCCAGTAGTTGGATCCACTGTTAAGGCCCCTCCATTTGAGTGGTCATCCCACCATCGTGTTAACAATGTTTACAAGAGCAAATGAATTGCTAGGTATCCCTAAAATGTGTCAGCCAATAATACCCTATTATCAAGATCTTAATTACCATGCATCTCCTAGTATAGTGGCCTCCACAAGGACCCTCATAAGCATCTTAGAGAATACATAGTTGGTCAACATTAGAAACACACTAATAAACCATGCCATCGGTGCACAACTTGTAAAGGTGTTTATTAATCTCCATGAAGTGTTTGACCTAATGAAGAAATTGTTGTTTCTTCCTATGATCTAACTCTTGTGGCATCTCCTAAGTAAGAAGATAAGTGAGGATGTCATCATACCATGTAGGTTTATTAGGCACTTGTTTATTTGTTGCACTAGCAAAGATTTGTTTAATAGGAAACTAATAAGAAAGTGGTCTCTCCTTTTTATTGTCCCATTTCAACCAAGACAAATGATTAGCAACCACATTCTTGGTTCCCTTTCGATCTACCATCATGAGATCGAATTCCTATAAGATCACAAGCCATCGTATGACACAGGGGCTCACCATTGGTTTGTTCATTAGGAAGTGGATTACACTATGATTTGTGTGCATGTATAACTTGTACCCAAGCACATAGTGCTTAAATTTTTCCAAGGCATACACCATTGCCACCAATTCTTTTTCCATTGTGGTGTAGTTCAGTTGTGCACCCACAACACTTTGGCTCACGTAGTGGATGTAGTATGGACATTTATAATCATCCAACTGCATGAGCATGGCTCCCAAGGCATAGTTCAATGCATCTGTCATGATCTAAAATGGTCTATACTAGTCATGTGCTTGTAGAATTAGAGTTTCCAAAAGCTTCTACTTGAGTTGTTGAAATATATTTTTACATTCCTTGGTCCATACCAATAGAGCATCTTTCTTTGTCAACTTCACCAATGATTTAGCAATATTAGAGAAATTCTCTATGAATTACCAGTAGTAGCTAGTGTGGCCAAGGAATGACCAAATATCTTTGATAGTTTTTGGCTAATAGGTAATTCCTTGGATGATCTTTATTTTCATAGGATCCACCTTAATCCCTACATGTGAGATTTTGTGCCCCAAAAGAATGTCCTTCTAAACCATTAGATGGCTCTTTTGCCAATTAAGCTAAAGGTTGGTCTCTATACACCTTTTCAACACTCGCTCAAGATAGTCTAGGGCTTGCTCAAATGTAGCACCATAAGTGGAGAAGTTATTCATGAAGACTTCCACCTCATTACTAATCTACTATCAAAAAATGCTAAGGACAAGGTGTTGAAAGGTTGTAGGAACATTTCATAGACTAAAAAGCATCTTTTTGTATGCAAAAGTTTCCCAAGGACTTGTGAATGTTGTTTTGGCCTAATCTTTAGGTGTAATCTGAATTTGGTTATAACCACTATAAGCATCTAGAAAACTATAGAAGCAATACCCAAAGATAGTGTCTAACACCTAGTTCACAAATGGAACTAGAAAATGATCTTTACAAGTCACCATATTTAACAACCTGAAGTCAATATAGATCCTCCATTTACCACCTTTTTTTGCATAATTACAAGTGAGCTAATCCATTCACCATTCGTAATGAGATAGATGAACCCAACCTTGAGGAGTCATTCAATCTCTTCCTTGATAATCAGCTTCCATTTGAGGTTCAACCATCAATACAACTACCTCTTTGGCTTTATAGAAGGATCAGTATAGATTCAATGCTATCATATCCTAGGATCAATCCCAATGAGTTCAAGATATGACCAAGCAAAGGCTATTGACCATTTGTTAACCACCTTTAACAACTTCTCTTTTTGTTTAGGAGCAAGGTTAGCATTAATTATTACCAACTTTCCATTTTCTAGGAAAGCATACTCCATGTTGGTAGGTATAGTTTTCAACTCTAGGAGCTCCTATTTGAAGCTTTCAAGAATTTCCAACTCTCCCTAATAAGTATCATTAGGTTCATCATCAAAGAATTGGTAATGAACTTTCTCTAATTCATATATGCCTTCAACATAGGCACTCATTAAGATCTTAATTGGTTCCATGCAAAGTGTGTTGCTCTTAGGATTAGCTATTAGCCACTAGGTACCCTATTGGTTTGTGGTTACTACATACAGGTACCTTTGAATTTCTATCTCATCTGCATCCTGTCTACATGTTGGGATTGATGTACTTTTTATGATCCATTGTTTCTACACACAGTTTCACCCTATATCACTATACGTAATGCCTGGAACTCTCCTCTTCTTGATCTTTCCAAATGTATTTTTCTTGAAAATCTCCAAGGAAAGGTCTTTGATGCTTATTCATACATCAATGGTACTTAGCCTATCCCTTCTCATAATGATTGGAAAGTCCCCCTTGTAATTATCAACTCGAATCACTAGAAATTTAATAAGATAGGATCACCTATAGATGGTGGTCACAATGTCATCCATTAGTTGTAAGGAAATAGTGATGGACTAGTTTGCTAACTCAAAATAGATGTTACTCTTCTTAAGTGGAGGTAGGTTTCAGGCTTTGTACATCTTATGAGAAAGCATATTAACACCAAAACATGAATCTAAAAAAGCTTTGTAAGGCTCATTCCTAGTGATTTGCAAATAGATTAAGGGACTCCCAGGATCATATTTTTTCCTAGGAAGGTGACCAACCTTTATTCAATCAGTTACAACATGGATTAGCATGATGATATGCACCTTGGATTGTATTTGGTTTGAAGGGACTCAAATGGATTAGATGCAAAGGATGAGGGAGAAGCAAGGCTATTAGCCGCATATGTTTGTGAGGGATTTATAGGACTATTGGTTTGGAAGAATGGTCTTTTTGGGATTTGATTTCTAAGCCACTCAGCTAAGGAGCCAACTATAAGTTAATAGCCCTTGTAGCATTACGTTGCTATGGCTGGGCTGGAATTTCACCCTGCATTGATGGAGTAGGTGATAATTTAGTTGAAGGCAGAGGTACATGTGCAAAAGAATGAGGAGGATGATAAGGACATGGGTATTCCCCTCTGGGAGATGGAGATTGAGCTCTATAGAATTCAAGAGGGTAGTAGTGATGTTGGACTGAGACATGACTAGAAGAGTCACATGGAGAAATGGACTATTAAACATAGTACCCATATGGATTAGATTGTTGATAAGCATACTACTGCATAGGTGATGGAATCCCCCATGACTGTGGGTGCTACCACTAATGATACTATTCATGAGGTTGTGGTGGAGCTCCATTTGAATAGTAAGCATGTTGTTGGTGAAATTGCCTTGGGTTTCCTTGAGGATAAGGTAACTTTTTGAGTGTTGACCTTCTTGCCAATCTAGGATTTAGAGTGTACATCTTAGACTCCTACAAGCATAACACAATGGGGCAACATCCATTAGGATGTTCATATTAGTAGATGTCACATCCACCATCATCATCTATTTTAGATTCCACAACCTCCTCTACTACAGAAACCTTACTCTTACCCCTTCAATGTCATGTTCAGTTTTCTTCCTTCTTTTGTGATCATGATCACTACTTTGCTCTTCGGATGCCTCTATTATTTTCAAAGTATTTTGGAACTTTTCATCCAAAGATTCCTACATTTTGTCTACCTTAGCAAAAATTTTAGAGATAGATTTCTGAATTGTCAAGGTTTTTCATTACACTACATCTCAAGTGGTGCCTTCTCCTCATTATCACAAAACCAAACTTCATTTTTTGCTGGAAGGATCTTGATTATACTCCTCAGCATTTTCCCTTTTTCTAAACTATCCTTCCTCCCTGGCAGCTTACTCTATCAACCTTTGAATCCAATGGACCCTTAATTCTAAAGTCTCCCTTGGTCATAGACCGTCAGAGTTCTCCTTGTTTTTGTTCAAAGCCCATCTATGATATGGCAAAGCTACTTCCATTGAGAATAACCATGGTTAGGACATTCATGCAAAAGGGAATAGTACCTACCCATGACTACGATGTAACATCCTATCCCCATATGTTATGGCAAATGTTAAATATATGATATATTAGACATTATGTGTACAAAAAAATATACTAAATGTGAAATATATGTGATATTTGATCTTATGTATGAAGGAAATAATAGAGAAAATGCAAAAAGAGAAAGAAAAGAATGCTTTATTGATATGGAATAGTGTATCCAAATCATGCTCTGAGAGTATTCCTTAGGATTTTCTTTCTTTAGCATTTATCCCTTGAAGTCAATCTAGTACTACCACCAAAGTTAGGCCTATAAGTCGACTAGAAAAGATGGCTAGTCCACTTCCTATTCCACTTCACCTAGCTCATGTGGCTTGCTTATACCAGCTCTACCACACCATCCTTAGCATGACCTCTAAGCCAAGGTATAAATTCCTTAGGTTAAACCCCCAAAAGTTACCTCAAGAGACATGTCCATTATTACAATGCACTCTTTTGGGCCTTAATTACAGCTGCCCTTTTGGGTCTTGTTATTATAACAATAACACTTGTTATGGAAAGGCATCATCTTTATTAGGTAGTAGCATTAGTTTGGAATGAGGATGTGACAATCTACCCCCCTTAGGTTTCGTTCATCCTTTGAGTCCACGGTTTCTATCTTTTATCTAGCTTCAATGTTTTCTTCCAGGATCCTGTGCTCTAATAATTTGATTTCTCCTTTGAACTTGAAGTTTTTTCTTATGTATTTTGCACAAAAAATGTATGTGAGAAGAATATATGAAAAATTAAATATTACTTTATTATTATTTACCTCATTTTCTAAGATAATGACAATAGATAAATTAAAGACCTACCAACCACCAATCACTAGTCTAACTAGGGTCACACAAAGTGTAACTCATATCTGGTTATCCAAGTGAATGTAGGAAAAATTTTTTATTTCCAACTTTCATTATCTTAGATATTTTACTTATCTAATTAAAATATAAATTAAATAATAAAGAAAATTATGAAAACCATAAATAAAAGTAAGGGTGAGATACTTTATAATCTTGATCAAGCTTATAAATTAATGGAAGTAATTGTAATTCTACCATAAGTGGTATATTATCGGATGGTCTTATTAAAGATGGAAAGGCTTGATCTTGATTCTTCTCAACTTCATCTTTAGAAATTAACTCTAGTAACTTGGTAACTTGGAAAAATCTGACATCGTACCAAATATAATCCAAAGTCTTAATGAAGAATGTTGTTAGTCCATCTTCATTAATCATTGTAGAGTAATTGGTAAACTATGATTCTTGATTAGCACTATCCATCAACATCATCTATTTCTAAATTTTATTAATTTGATTTGTGAACTAAAGATTCAAAGTAAACAAAATATGCACTAGCCAATGGTATTACATGTTGAATTGATGGAAACATCTTCTTCAAATTAGGTTCATCTTCCAAGGATTCCTTTACATATTCCTATTTTAAGAATTGATACACATCACTTCAAAAATTTGCATTGAAGTCTCCACAAAGAATAAATAAAACTAGATCAGTATAACCTAGAAATAACTTATTCTTCAAACTTTATTCTATTTTCTTAATCAAGTATGCTCTTTAACATAATCTAACGTTGAAATATGTTTATTTGGTAATCAAATGTGTGTTAACCATGCACACACATCTTCCTAATAGATGAACATTTAGAATTACTGCCACGGCTATGTGATTTTTTCAAAATCTTAACTATTCTTTCATTTCCATTACTTGAAGTTCTAGAATTTTAAAATTCATATTTTCTAAGCATCATTCAAACCTTTATACCAATTCAAACTTGGCTTCTTTATAAATGGGGGAAGCTTTGGATGAAAAATTTCAAAGTACTCTAAAAACTGCAAAAGAATACAAAGAACAAGGTAGTGATCATGATCACAGAAAAAGGAAAGAAGCTAAACATGCCTACCAAAGGGGTAAGGCCAAGGTTGCGATAGTAGAATAGGTTGTGGAGACAAAATTAGATGATGGTGGTGGGTGTGACATCTGCCAATATGAACATCCCAAGGGATGTTTCCTTATTATGTAACACTTATAGGAATCTAAGGTGTATGCTCTAAATTGTAGACCAGCATAAAGGCAAGAACCTAGAAAATTACCTTATCCTTAAGGCAACCTGGCAATTCCACCAACAACAATAGGCTTATAATCCAAGTGGAGCTCTACCACAACCATATTAGTAGTATTAGTAGTGGCAACACCCATAGTCATTAGGGGTGCCACTACCAAGGTAGCAGTACCCTTATAGGTAACTAAATCCATATGGGTACTATGTTTAGCACCAATGTCTCTATGTGACTCTTCTAGTCACACTTCTTTTTAGCATCACTACTACCCTTCAAAGAATTACAAACTTCATTCTCCATCTACTAGAGAGGAAACCCCATATCCCTACCACCCTCCTCATCCTTTAGCACATTCTCTTCCACCCTCAACCTAATTACGACCTACTCCATCCATGTAGGATGAGCTTCCAGCCTAGCCATAACCATGTAATGCTACTAGGGTTGTTAACTTATAGTCAATTCCTTAGCCGAGTGGTTCGAAACTAGAATATCATTAAACATGATTCTTTCCAACCAATAGCCCTACTAAACCCTCACCTACTTATGTAACTTGTCACCCTATATCTCCTTCATCCTCTACTTCCATTCCTTTCAAGATCCCTTCAAACCAAATGCTTTCCAAGATCCACACAGTTATGTAAACCACATTGTATTTGATTGGATCAAGGCTAGCAACCTTCCTAGAAAAAGATCTAATCTTGGAAGTCTAATCTATTTGTAGATTGTTGGGAATGAACCATGCAAGGCTCTTCTTAACTCAAGTTCTAGAGTTAATATTATTTCTCACAAAATGTACAATGCCTCGAACCCACCTCCTCTCAAGAAAAGCAACATCCATTTAGAATTGGTAAACAATTCCATCATCATTCCATTGGAATTGGTAGAAGATATTGTGACCACTATCTATGGGTGGTCTTATCATATTGATTTCCTAGTAATGAAAGTTGAGAACTGCAAGGGAGACTTCCCAATCATTATGGGAAGGGCTTGGTTAATCATTGTTGATGCACGAATGGGCATCATAGATCTTTTCCTAGAAATTTTCAAGAAAAATGCATTTAGAAAGATCAAGAAGAAATGAGTTTCGTGCATCACGTACAATGATACAACATGAAACTACATGCAAAAAATCTAGTTCGTGAAAAGAGCATCCATTTCTACATTCAAACAGTGTGCAAATGAGGCAAATATTCAAAGGTGCCTGTACACAGCAACCATAAAATAGGAGGACACCCAATGGTTGACAATTGATCCTAGAAGTAGCACACTTTGCATGGAACCTGATAAGAGCCTAACATGTGCCTATGTTAAAGGCATGGATAAACTAGATCAAGTTCATTACCAACTCTCTAATGATGCAAATGAGATACTTATTGGGAAAAGTTGGAAATTCCTACAAATTTTAAACAAGATCCCTTAGATTTGAAACTCTACCTACCAACATTGAGTATGCATTTTTGAAAAATAGAAAGCTCGCAATCATCAATGTCAACCTTTACTCCTAAACAGAAATAGATGTTGTTAAGGGTGATCAAAAAATGGCCAAAAACCTTTGCTTGGTCATATCTTGAACTCATAGGGACTAATCCTAGGATATGCCAGCATTGTATCTACATTAATCCAGCCATGAATCCAAAGAGGTAGCCATAGCAGTAGTTAAATCCCAAATTGAAACAAATCGTTAAAGAGGAAATCAAATAACTCCTCAAGGTAGGGCTTATCTATCTCATTGCAAATAGTGAGTGAGTTAGCCCACTTGTGATTGTGCCAAAGAAAGGTGGCAAGTGAAGGATCTGCACTGATTTCCATCTGTTGAATATGATAACATTCAAAGTTAACTTTCCATTGTCATTTGTGGATCACATGTTGGATACTATATCTAGGCATTGCTATTATAACTTTCTAGATGGTTATAATGGCCATAACCAAATCCAAATTGTACTAAAGGATCAATCCAACGCTCCTACAACATTTCTATTNTAGTGGCCATAACCAAATCCAAATTGTACTAAAGGATCAATCCAACGCTCCTACAACATTTGTATTCTTGGTCTTGAGCATCTTTCAACAACAAATTGGTTGTATGATGAAAGTATTCATGGATGACTTCTCCACCTATGGCACCACATTTGAGAAAACCTTGGAGTTCTTTGAGCAAATGATTAAAAGGTTTGTGGAGATAAATCTTTAGCTCAATTAGAAGAAGATCCATCTGATGGTCCAAGAGGGCATTATACTAGGGCATTAAATTTCTTAGGCAAGGATTGAGGTGGACCCTAAAAAGATAAGGATCATCTAAGGAATAAGTAGCTAACCAAAAATCATTAAAGATGTTCAGTCATTTCTTGGACACACTGGCTACTACTGGCATTTTATAGAGAATTTCTCTAATATTGCAAAACCATTGGTTGAGCTTACAAAGAAAGATGTTCCATTCATCTAGACTAAGGAATGTGAAAATGCATTTCAAAGCCTAAAGCAGAAGCTTATAAAGACTCTAATTCTACAAGCACCTAACTAGTTTAGACTATTTCATATAATGATAGATTCATCAAATTATGCCTTGAAATCCATGTTTATAGAGTTGGATAACAAGAAATGTCCATATTACATCCACTATGTAAGTCGAAGCATTGTGGGTTCATAGCAGAATTACACCACAACAAAGAAAGAATTAATGACGGTAGTGTATACTCTAGAGAAGTTTAGGCACTATGTGCTTGAACACAAAGTGTTTGTGCATACTAATCATAATGTCATTCACTTCCTTATGAATAAGCCAACAGTGAACCCCCATATCATATGGTGGCTGGTGATCTTGGAATAGTTCGATCTTAAAATGATAGATCGAAAGGAGACTAAGAATGTGGTTGTTGATCACTTATCTCAATTATGATTGTATAACAAAGAGGAGAGCCCACTCTTTGACCAATTTCCTAATGAACTCCTCCTTATTGGTACAATAAATGAATAACTGCCCAATGAACCAAAATGGTATGATGGCATCCTCACTTATCTTCTCACTCAAGAGATGCCACAAGATCTAGACTATAGGAAGAAACAGCTATTTCTTCATCGGGCTAAATGCTTCATGGAAATCAACAGATACCTTTACAAGGCATGTGCCAATGGCCTAGTTCATTGTTGTTTACTTGATGTTGATCAACTACACGTTCTCCAGGATGCTCATGAGGGTCCTTGTGGGAACCATTATGTTGGAAGACACATGGTCATTAACATCCTAATGGTAGGATATTATTGGCCAACCATCTTAGGGATGCCCACTATTTTTTTTGGTCTTGTGAATGATGTGAATAAGATGGTGGGATGACTACTTGAATGAAGGGACCTCAATAGTGGATTCAACCACTAGAACCCTTCAACATCTAGGACATTAACTTCACGGCTTCCATCATGTCCATGTCAAATGAAAAGATGTACATAATCATCGTCGTTGATTACTACATAAAATTGGTAGAAGCAACAACCATCATTGACTATACATCATCTATTGTTGCATAGTTTATACAAAAAAATGTTCTAAATAGGTTTGGGGTGCCATGTGCACTAATTTTTAACAACAGAACCTATTTTATAGACACTATGTTTCATAACCTTATGCAATGCTTAGGGGTTGAACATAAACTAACACCCTACAACCCCCAAGCCAATGGTTAAGAAAAAGTTACTAATAGGGAGAGCACAAAGATCTTGATAAGAACTATTAGCAAATATAGAAGATATTAGAGCATAAAAATAAATAATACCCTTTGGGCATATCGCTCAACATGAAAACTTTCTATAAGCTACTCTTCTTATGAGCTGGTGTACGAAAAATTACCAACTCTACCTATCTAATCTGAGCTCCGTACACTTTCAACAATCTATGACTTAGACCTTGATGTTATCCTAGCACCAAAAAAAAGACTAATTAACTTGAATATGCTATATGAAAATCTATTGGTAGCCCCATCCTTGAATAAAGTGCACAAAGCATTCAATAAACAATGCCATGACCTTAGAATAAGGAAAGTGAAATTTTAACTTGGAGACAAGGTCCTCTACTAGAACCCCATACATGTACCTCAATGAACTAAGTTCCAAATGTTGTGGAAAAGGTCTTATAAAATTTACAAAACCTTTCCTTCTGGGTTCATGTTGATCTACAAACCTGAGAGCCTAAACAAAAAGTAACTAGTCAACACACAACAAGTCAAACCTTTCCTTAAGCCCAAGCTAGCCAATGGAAGTAATTCCTCAAGGGATGGACAACCTTGCTCAATATTTTGAATCTCATCCTTTCCACTCAATCATGGGGGAGATGACCATCTATGCTAATCAATAAAAGTGGCTCCTTATTTTTTCCTAGTTTTTTGTTTCACACTTTTTTTTTTACACTTTTTATTTTTATACCATTTTTTGTTTTACATTGTTACTTTTCCAAGTATTTGTTTGACAATATCATTCATATGTTTTATTTTTCTTGAATATTTTATAATTTCCTTTATATTTTTCTTTATTTTTGTGTGAATTTTTCTTATTTTCTAATGAAATTACTTTATTTCCAATAAGACACAATGATGCTATAGTTGTTTACTAATGGTGGTTTGTAGTTAACTTTTTTGATTGCAAATGTCTACTTTCTATTTTTAAACTTTGATGATCGATAACTAAGATAGGTTTCTTTTTCATAAAAAATAGGTAGTGAATCCATGTCATCCATCCATTCACCTACTCTATGGTTTTCTCAATTTTAGAAATATGAGGTCCCTTTTTCATTAATAAAGCTTTAACAAACTTGTGATATTGGTAGCTTCCAAGCTTGGAAAAGATTCAAAGGTTTGAAAAGGATGTGACTTCAAGGGGATTAAATACTCTTTGTACCTCTCTACTTGCTTGAGTGCATGTGTGTTTTCATGGATTTCTTACTGTTCTATGTCAACCAATAACAAGAAGTTAAATAAGTCTTTGCAAGGTGTGGTTCCCATCCAAATATTCATGAAAAGCATAAAATGTTCAAAAAAAAACATGATGGAAATTCAAAGCACACCCCGTAGACAAAATAAATGGGCTATAAGCACTAGTTATGGGACTAGAAAGACATATTACCCATGCTTGAAGATCCTCTTTAACTAAGGCCCTTTCTCACTTACTACTTCTCTTCTCTTCTTAAAAATAAGGAACAGTGGTTATCCATGGGAGAATTCTTGTATCTCAAGGAGGTGGACCAGTCCAAGAGTGATAATGTGAAGCCACTAAAAGTGCTTGATTTTGGTTTGGACTAAGGTTGGACTTTATTAGGTTATTTAAGCATGAAACTAACAAGGGATTTCATGTGACCATGATTGGAACATCCGTTCCATTCTCTATCTCATCCATCAATGCTCTCCATAACTCACCTCATTGCTAGTTTTTATGTTTTTGTTTCATTTCTTAGTTTGATTTGTTGAAATTATTAGGTAGATTCCTTGGGTTTTAATCCTTAACTTTTCATAACCATTAGTCAACTATGGGGCCCATGGACTTCTTAGTTAAGGTTATGATAGGAGAAAAAAAGGCATGTGTTGCTTTGGGGAGGACCCACTTACATATCTTGTGGTTTGGTCAGTTAAGTCCCTTACCCTTACATATTGCTACAATCAAATATTGTGTGCACTCCATCATGCATCCAACTATGTGCTCCTTAAGGCATTTTTCTTCATAAAATCTCATTCTCTAATCATTTTTCAATTTTCTAAACTTCAAACCCTCTTCTAATATTTTCATCATGTTCATGGATTTTTGGGCTTTCATTTGATCCTCATGTCATGAGAAAACTCCTTATTTTTTATTACTTTTAAAAAAGTCAATGATGATCAATAGCTGCATCAACTAAGCCCTTAGTTGATGCAGCGCAAAAATTCTATAAATACTACCCAACAATTTGAAATTTTTGTCATTTTCTTCAAAATAGGAGGGGATTTTTTGCAATTTCTCAAAGCCCAAAACCTTCTAGAGCCCATAAATTTCATACTATTTGTCCAAATCACTCCATTCTTTGATCCTATAACTACTGGAGGTAAGCCCTTAGTCATGGGGGCCACAAACCTTAAGGTTTCTAACGTTTTTTAAAATTTTTCTAACTTCCCCAAATGGGTAATGAATAGAATAATATTAAACCATCAATTTTTGAGAGTTTAACCATTCCAAAAAAATCTAGTGAATCTAAAATTAATTATTAATATTAAAATGAGAATAAAATAATAATTGAAATAATCAAATTGGCCATGATCACAACTTAACTAGGTGTAACTTTTCCAAAGAGATAAGGTATCCCAATTATTTCAAGTTGCACATTAAATGCTAACCCTTCATTATGTTGTGATCACAAATGGTACCATGACCAAGATGGCCATAGGAAGGAAAACCATGTCAACAATAGGACAAATGACCCAAAGTTGGAAGGCAACAACAGGAACAAGTCCAGGAGCAGGTAGTAGAAACTCACACAATGGGACCTCTTCAGGAGGAGGCTAAAGTGGAATCTATCCAACAGATTCCCAAAGAAGAGGTTGCAACTGAACAATCTTAAAGAGGAGAGGCACCAAGGCCTGTACCAAGACTTGCAGTCACATTGACACAAGATTGCCTTGATACAATCAAGCCTTGTGATATCTAATGCTTAGTTCTCCAAGAACTGAACTTTGGACAAACCTTAGAACATGCTATACTAGAAGTTAAGATGCAATTGCAAAGCTCTCCCATGTAGCTAATCATCACTTCTAGTGGGGAGTGGTACATGGAAGAGAGATATCTCTTCTAGAATAATAGAAAGGTAAGAGCCATTATGAGAATCAAAGCCATTTAGGTTTCCTACTTGGCAAAAGCTATTGCATAGGCTCTTAGTCTACTTGATTTTGGAACCAATTTGGTACAAATCTCCATGCAAGTAGACCCAAAGAAAAAAAGGGAGTGGAACTAGTAGTGTTATGGGGTTGACCGTAAGGATTTTGGCACACTCACACCAGTGAAGCTCATATACTTCAAGATAGTGGCCTATCACCTCAATCTGGTAGTGAGGCCCAACAAGGTGACTGCTTTCTCCACATGTGCATGTGCCACTTTAAGTGAGAAATGTCTTGTAAACCTTCCATAGCTAATATATCTAGAGATAGAAAAGTGCTTTAAGGAAAATGAAGATGGAAGGAAGACCTTGCACTTTTCATGCCTTGTCAGAAAACTTTGTAAAAGGGTAGGGATAGTCCGTTATGCAAATGACACATTCAAGCATACGTCCATTGCCTCCTAGTCTAAAATGATTAAAGACAAGATCCCTTCCATGTCTAAAGAAGAGAAGTAGCAACTGTTGCCTCCACCACCCACTCAGGAAACAATGTTACAGCCCTATGCAGTGATTGAGCACCTCTACAAAATCTGAGAGTAGCTCTTGCATGAACAAGAGTAGCAAGTAAGAATAAGTGGATCGGGATCCATCTGTGTACTATGTTGCAATGAGTCTCCTTAATGAAGTGGCTCAAAAAATCAGTTAGATGGAGGGAGGTGGGCTAATATTCTCAACCCAAAGAACATAGCTACTCACAAGGTCGAATCCTAGTGCCCAAGAGGTAATGATGTCTCTCTTGCAATAACAGAAATTTCTAGAATTCTTTTAGAATGTAACTATCTTTTTGGTGTGCTTGGAGAAGGTTGAGGAGATAACTTTCTTGGTGATGCAGCACCAAGGGTAGGAGACAATAGTAGAAGTGGTTGCTGATCAGATCACTAAAGTATCAAATGTACCTGTGGCATCTATACTAGATTTTTCTACACCTAAATATGTGCAAACGTCTACAAGAACTATTAGTGGTCGACTGAGTGTAGCCCAATATGAGGAGTTGCTATACCAATTGGTGGAAACTAAGTAATTAATTCCAGATATCTTTGATTTTCTAGATAACATCATTGCAACCTATTTAGAGCTACTTGAAGCAAAGGGCAAATGCATCATTCTGGAAGGGCAACTTAAGATGGATCAAGCACAAAACCAACACTTGGTCATAGAGGTAGCTAAATTAAGAGTCCACCTTGCTGATCCTACACTCCTCAACCCTATAAGGACAAGCCATGAAGCTTTTCAACAACTTTAAGATAGACTTAAATAGGTTGAGCTGGGGATGGTAATGGTCATCTTTGACTAGTCCATGGCTAAGGCCAAGACATACTTAGCTCAGAAGGACTTGGTCCAGACACATCTAGAGAATGAGATGCTGACAATAGAGAATCATTACTTACAGAATGTTGATGTGAAAAAATAACAAATGAAAGAATTCATCCATCAACAGTAGGAGTAGCTAGCTAGGGTAAACACTGAGCTTAGGAAATTTGCAATAGAAAATAGAAATCTCTCTATGGAGGAATTTTGTGCCTTGTGCCAAAAATTTGCAATTAAGATTACTGCCTGGAAGAATGAGGCTATCAAATTTAAGAGAGTCAAGAAGCACTATAGAGATTAGATTGGCCTATAGAAAGAAGTTAATGAAAAACACATCTAGATAACTAAGGAAAAAGTTAATGAGATCCTCCAGTAACTCCAGCAAGGCAAAGAGGTGTGGCAACCTATCTTTGATGGGATAGATCCCTATAACAAAGTGGAGATCCACATAAAGGAGTTGCAGATTGAAGACATGATAGAATACATTGAACTCACCAATCTCCAATATGGAAACTTGGCAATGCTAACTACCAAATGGCCATGGTTAGAGTTCAAGAAGTAAGTGGCTAGCTCACACTTATTGTATGAGGGAGATTTTAAGCACCACAAGAGAACCAAGTAAAAGCTTGAGACTACAAATTCTAAACTTGAAGTTCTCAGGGCAAGATTCACTAATAAAAGATCAACTGCTAAGAACTTGGCCAGCATAATGAATGATTAATGGGAATTGTAGAATGCAATCAAGGTGTTTGACATCAAATGCAAAAGAATTTCTACCTAGTTTGTTAATGCTAAGGAGTTGTTTCTAAAAATGCCTTGTCCTTGGAATGTGCCCATTCTAGCCCACATTGGTGAACTTATATGGACCATGGATGATCCCAAGAGTAAAGAGGAGAAGATAAAAACATTATTGGATGCTTTCCATCTTCCATTGAAAGTTGTAGTCATGTATACCTAAAGATAAGGTCCTTCAGAACCTTAGGAGCCTACACTACCTGGGACCATTTAATCTTCTTCATCATCTACTTGTCATCAAATGAATTGTGTTTCTCAAATATTGTCCTAGTGTTTGATTTTGTAGTCCTTAACACTAAAAAAGTTTTGTAATGATTGTATATCTATACACTGAGGTACTTACCATTTTTTTGTGTTTGTTTTTATTTGTCATATTTCTGTTGTTAGTCAATGATTCCATACCTTTCCAAATTTGTAAAGAACTCGAGGACAAGTTTTCATTCAATCATGAGGGTATGATGAATCAGAAATTTTCTGCATTGACTGGGCCCTATCAACTAGGTCATATTAATGCATGATTTAATGCATTGACTTGGCCCCATTGACGTAGTATCTATTTTTGTCTATAAATATGTGCCCATCCACCAAACTTATGAAATATCTTATCATAGTTGTAGTACAGCTCTTGCAATTTTGTCATAGTTATGGTTTGCAAAGCTCCTTCCACGTTATGGTAGGAAATGATGAAAGATAAAGAACCTACCAAACTTTAACATGAGGAACAATGACAATCACCACCACTTATAGCATCAAAGATTATATCAAAAATGCTAGTAGCTACAAAATGCTTCAAGAAATTTAGAGAAAATCCTTTGCAACAATAACAAGACTTTGGAGGTGGTGAAGAATCTTCAGTTTATAGATTAGTCATGAGCCATCAGAATAAGGTCACAAGAACCATTAACTAGTTGGATGCAAAAATGACTCTGTTGTTCTCTTCATAGAGAAACAAGGCACACATTCACTCTAATCATAGTACTAGAAAATTCACTTTTTCCATACCAAGATAATCATTTTTGAAATTTTTAGAAATGAAGCAATCTTTTCTATGATATTGGAATAACGTGAGGGAGTGACGGTCCTAGTTATGCCACACAAGGACTAAGAGACAATAGCAAAGGTGGTGGAAGATCAAATTAAAGAAGCTCTAAGTGCTCCTACAACATTTATCCCTAATGTTGCTACCATGGTAGATTTATAAGCATCAGTAGGAGTAGGAAGAAAAGGGATGAGTGTAGCTCAACATGAAGAAGTATTGGAGTGCCTAGTGGAAGCCATGCAACCAATTTCTAAAATCTTTGATCTCCTAATAGATATTTCACTTAGCCACTCATGGTTGCTAAAGATAAGGGATAAGATATTAATCGTGAATGCACAACTTGAGGAGACCACCATTAGCAATCGATGATTGCCCATCAAGGTTGCAGAATTCAAAGCCTACTTATTAGACCCTACCATCCTCAGGCTAAAGCTTACTAGAGATAAAGCTTTCCAATAGCTTCAGGACAAATCACAAGATGCCTAGAATGCAAATGATATGGCAATCTTTGATGCATCATTATCAAAGCTAATGATTAATTCCTTTAGCCATGACCTTCAACAAGTTCACGAGGAAAATTAAGTGCTAACCCAAGATAATCATTATCCATGAAATGTTGAATAACAAAAGGGCCATATGGTTGAATACATCCATTAGCAGTAGGAACAACTTTCCAAATGAAACCTTGACTTAAGAAGATTGACTATAGATAATAGAAATCTCTCAATGAAAAAGGTTCATGCCCTTCGCTAAAAGACAACAATTGAGATCACTTCTTGAAAAAATAAGGTCCTAAAGTATAAACAAGTCAAAAATCATTATAGGAACTATGTCAAGATGCTTAAAGAAATTAATGAGAAATAAATCAAATTAGCAATGGCAAAGGTGAATGAGGCCCTCCAGCAACTCTAACAAAGAGGTGATGTATGGCAACCCATCTTTGATGGCCTCAACACATACAATTAAGCAGAACTCCATCTAAAAGAGTTGTAGATTAAAGAGATGACATAATACATGGAACTCACAACCTTTGATATGTAGACATGACAATGTTGATAGTAGGAAGGCCCAAATAAGAATTAGAAAAGTAGGTGACCAACTCTTACCTCCTCTATGAGGCAAAGTTTGATCTCCACAAGGATATCAAACAAAAGTTAGAAATGGTCAATGTAAATCTTGAAGTTCTTAGAAGAAAATTCACTTAATAAAGATTAGTAGTTGAGAAATTGGCCAAAAGAATAAGTTACTACCAAGAGTTTCTAAACCTTATCTATATGTTTAACTTCAAATTTAACAATTTGTAGCCTAGTTTGTTAAGATGAAGAAGATGTTTTCCACATTACCTTACCCCTTGGGATATACCAGTACCAGCACATCTAGATGAAGCATCTTGGATCATTCATGATCCATAGGGTAAGGAAGAAAACATGAAGGCACTTCTAGATGCTTTCCAACTTTTGATAGTAGCAACAGGGTAGCCTAGGCTCTAGCATAACAAGGACCTTGTGAAGAACCCTCTACACTCTAGGAGCCTTCACCTCCAAGCATGATCTAAAGAATTCATCTCATCTTGATACATCCAACATGCACCTATCATTTTTGTCAAAGTGTCAAAATTCTTTGTACATTGCATCAATTTTATATCCATGTAAATTATAAATCAAAATGACACCCAAAAATTTTCATACTTCCCCAAATTTTGTAACAAACTCAATCCCATTTTGTTCACTAAAGGATGATTTTTTGGCCAGTCATGGGGGTATAATTACGTATCAATAAGTTAGCTATGTTGATGCATGCTTGTCGACATAGCCCAATCGATGCATCTCGAGATGCATTGACACATGTGTGTCAATGTTGACCCTTCCAAAGCCTATATATGTATACATGCCAACCACATTTAAGACATCTTTGTTCATTCCCTTAGCCAAACTCTTGCATTTTTCTTTTGTAGGACTTAGTAAAATTTCCCTCTAAGTACCTATAACATGGATTGAATTGATTATACAAAATTTTAGTCGAGTGTAAGATGTACCTAGACATAGTTACATGAATGAAAATAAAATTAAGATTTCTTCTTTCCATTACAGAACTTGGATTAGTTTAAGTTTCCTTTTAAGGAGTTTTTTTTACATGTGGTTTAGTTTCTTATAATTGGGTGTTAATATCTTACTTCATAAGTAACATAAGTATGACCACTTCAAGCATAATGTACTAATGATTGGTAATCCTAGTAGTAAATACTTGGTATGTCCAATAGTAAGCACTTGGTAATCCAATGGTTAGTGTATACATTCAAGATGTGTACTGAAAGTGGGAATGGATGCTCCACATTTAAGATAGTTTAGCTATTAATCAATTAAAGTTTAATATTTAAACCACTTCCTTTCTTAGTACATTTTAAAACAATAAATATATATATCTTGCACCTTAATCATACTTTGCCATACAAATGAAGTTAACACAAGTGATGATTGGGAAGATAACTAGCTTAGTTATATATTTATAATATATATCTATAAATTGGCTGAGAGAATCTTAATTTTTTACAAGTAAAAAGTTCTTTGAGTAAAAAATTTCATGACTTCTGGACGAAGAATAAGATTTAAAAACCAAAATTTTCATGCCTTCTGGATGAAGAACAAGAGTTCTGTACCTTATTTTTCCTAAGGATGGGTTTTCTGAAAAACAAATTTCCATCAATTAGTGTATGCTCTCACTCTCGACCGAATTTTTTGTTTTTTCAGCCGAGAGTGAGAGCATACACTAATTGATGGAAAAAAAATTTCATAAAACCCATCCTTAGGAAAAATAAGGTACAGAACTCTTGTTCTTCATCTAGAAGGCATGAAAATTTTGGTTTTTAAATCTTGTTCTTCATCCAGAAGTCGTGAAATTTTTTACTCAAACTTTTTACTTGTAAACAAATAAGATTCTCTCAGCCAATTTATAGATATATATTATAAATATATAACTAAGCTAGTGATCGCCAGTCGTCTGCTGCAACGATGATTTAAACATAACAGATAAAAATATTATAAGACCATGTAATGCTTTATTGAATGATTATAAACATGTTGGAATACAACAAAAATGATCAATGTACAAACCCCAGGCCCCCTGGAGCGATCCACCGACTGAAGACATCAGCCCCACAGAACACACGGCGGGGCAGCTGTCTGGTGCCAAGGGGCCACAACAGGCTACTAAGGGAACGCTCTCTGAGACACTAACCCTACCCTCGCAATCGTACAGCCAGACACTGTAATGGATCGAGAACATTATAAGAGACCACATGATAGGTATTTCCCAGATAATTGAAGAAAATCACCTTCGCCTGGCTGCTGGCCCAAGCGATTAGTACCCGGGCCTTCAAACCCCCGAGTAGAGTCGGGGCTCTAACTACGAACATCCCAAAAGGCCCTAACGTGGGGGCGAGAGGGACATCTCTTCCTCCCCAGGACATGCCCGACCAATTCTGAACTACTGTTTAAGGGATTGGGGATCACACATATCACCCGCTAACAAGGATGCCCTGACGTGGTCGGGACTTGTGGGGGGTCCTAGGGTTTGGGCGCATTGTCGGTGTGGGGTCAGCAGCTATGGCCTACGCTATACTAGTGTATAGTCTTTTTTAGGAATAAAAAGTCGCTCGATTTTTTTCAAAAATAAAAATAAAACATCAAAAATGATAATAAAGTGCTCGTTTCTCAAGTAAGAGGTTAGGGGCCCCACTTAGTGAGATGAGCATTATGAATTTGGGTAATGATCCTATATTATATTAAGTGTTTATAAGGGGTAAAACCCCTCAAAAAAAAATTAGAGCATTGTGGAGGAGACTTTAACTTTAGAGGTAGGTTAAATGTTGAAATTCAATAGTTTAATACTGTAAGAAAATGCCAAGATTTTATTTTACATATACAATTTTTTTAGAAGAAGCTTCTAGCTTTAAGGAACTAAACCAAAATAAAGTTAGATGTCCCAAAGTAGAGATTGAGCTTCCACCCATTAGAATAGACTATGCATAGCTTATGATCATTGAAACTAAAATTTAAGAAAAACATGATAAGAAAAGTAAGTTGATAGAGAAAAGTGATCTCTTAGAAGTAAGTTAAACTTTGCAGGGTTTAATATTTTTAATATAAAATTAATTTGTAATATTGAAATAAAGAATAATAAATTGAAAAAGAAGATAAAAGAAACTAAGAATAAGGTGAAGGCAGAGATTGAAACTAATCATAAACGAAATGTGTAGGGGATAAGGATGACGATGACGATGTGCATAATTTGTATTTTGCTTTAGTTCCATTAACTAAATAAATGGTGAGGTTCAAACTAATAAGTGCATACAATTCACTTGGATATGTTGTATTATTAAACCAAAGAAAGGTGCAAGCGATAAAGTATTTTATACATAAAGTCCATAAGTTTATAAAAAAAAAGACTAAATAAACAAAGTCGAAGAGAGAGGAAATCCTTATTTAAAACCAAAAAAGCTACTAAAAATTCTTTCTTACCCCTTTATCCTAGAAGTCTTAAAAGTTTAGAAATTTTGGATTTTGATATTCACTTCTAGATGTGGGTTCAAGAGTACTGATTTTTAAGAACTTACACCTATTGATTAAGATTATTAAAGCTAAATCATCATCTTGATTCCTTTTATCCTACTTATCAAGGGTACATGAGGGATTTAAAGCCTGTTTACCTAACACCATAGTTTTTAATGTCCCTCAATAAAGTGTATATAAGTGTAGGTACTTATTAGAGTAAAGTGTATCTAAGTCTATGTACTTCTTAGAGTCCAACCTATGGATCCTAAGTTGTATTTTCTAACCAACAAGGCAATACCTCACTGATATTCTTAAAGCTAAATAATTATACAATAATGCTTGTCTCCTACATGCTTATATCTATTTTGATAGAAGGTTTACTATTTGGAAGAATATCTCACGTCTTTAATCTTTTAAGCTACTGAAATTCCACTTATGTAAAAGAAATTCATTTTCCTCTTCTTCTTTGTACATAACTTGAATGACAAGAGCACCATCAACATTCATCCTTCTTATTTATATCTTTAATTCAAGAGGCTCCATTATACCTATAATTATATCTTTAAATTTTTTTAAATATATAAAAGTATTAGTGATATTTTTAGCTTTTTTAAAAAAAATGTCATTTCCTTCAAAATTTACTTCGACAATTTTCTTCATATATTTTATTACAATTTTCTTCATATATTTTATTAATAACAAATTCTTATGTGAACGTAGCACTAAAGCAACTCAGGTTTCCATAGGAGACAGTTTAAACATTTATTTACAAACCATATTACTAAAGCATATTTGAGAAACTAAAACATACATATGGCAAGGGGAGCCGACCTCACGGGAAGATAGAAGCATAGAACAGATACTCGGTGAATAGAAACACTGCACATTACCAGGTGACTATGAAGGACTAAACACCATTAAACTTTATTTATTTAAGGCATATGGAGAGATGCTACTGTGATTATTAAGCCGGGATGCGCCTTGCTCATACTGAATAGGGTATGTCGGATAAGTTGCAATACCACAAAGTCTGTAAGAATTGTAGTAATAGTTTCATTGAATTCTCATGTATCCAGACTCGCCCCACTCTATTCCCCATGAATTTTTGGCAGTCCAGTAATCTAAACCTTCTGTGCTATCATAACCCACAACAGTTACTGCATGGTTCAATTTATTCCCACAGTAACCTATGAATATTCCCTGCAAAAAAGCACGTACATGATTTAATTCCAGGAAATGCAATTTTATTATGTTAATGCTAAAACATTGCCAGAGTTTAATTCATGAAAATGTATACGTACTCCTCTGTAGAACAGCAACATGCAGGGTCTCATTCTGGCTCACATCGATTTCACCCTAGGTGGCGTCCTTCAGCCTCATAGTCATCCACGGGCCATCGAGTTCATGTTTTTGATCCATGGTGGGTTGGTTTTGGTAGGATTTGTGGACACAAAAAACCAATTGTTCCAGGAGACTCTAAATGTAGGGGATATTTTTGTGTTCCCTCGCGAACTGATGCACTTTCTGCTAAACTGCTGAACCTTGGGCATTACCCGGTGTCGTCCATATCAGGGTTGAATTCTCAGAACCCTGGCACCTCCCTTCTACCATTGGTCTTGTTTAACTATTGCACTATTTTTATATGGACTATTTTAGGAGGTACCTTTCATAACACAACGTCACCTTTCATAACACATCAATGTTATACACAAAGTTGCATTACTGAAATGGCAGCATTATGCACAAAGTTGCGTTAGCAAAATGGCTTGTCTAGAATTTTAGTTACATGTCAGCGTTATACACAAAGTTGCATTACTGAAATGGCCTGTGGAAAATTCAACGTTAGTCAGTGTTACATACAAAAAATTAGCATTTACGAATTATTACTGGTAATGGCCTCTCCTCTTGGCCAAATGACCAATAACCTTATGTCTTTACTATGTAAGACATAGGCCACTTAGGTAGAAGGCATCCATGAAATTCGACCGAATCACATGTACATGCTTATGATTCATATGGTTGGGTTGAGGCTATGCATCAAAAGAATCTAATTTGTAAAAGTGAGGAATTGAGGATTTGTGATTCTAAACATGTTTTGGTACATGTGCCTCAAAAAAAAGTGGGGACATGTTCATAGCTGGGAACATGATAAAGAAAATTTAAATATGTTACTTTTTTTAAAAAAATAAATCTCATATATCATAAAAAACATTATAGAATATAGAATAAGTACAATGTAAATTCAAAATATTTTTAATCCTTAAAAATTGCACAGATCATTGCAAATCTTACATTAAGTATTGACTATCATATTTGTTATAAAATATTTTAGTATTATCATATATGTGTGTGTGATAATATTACAAAATTATTTATCTTTTTCCAAATCATGAAAGAGTTTCTTGCCAAAGCTTAGAAGCTCTCACATTGTTCAAATTCTAATTTTTAGGCTATTTTCTTTGCTTGTTCTACTCTAAAGAGTAAATTTGTAAAACCTACTTCATTTTGTTCTATGTCATTAATATCATTTGCATGGTAATCATCTTCATCAAGGACTAAATCATCAATATTAAGATTCATTACTCCAGGAACATTAACTAAGTCAGTAGAACAACTTTCTCTATCATCAACTATTACAGCATCATCATCTTATGGATTAACATCTCAACGAAGAGCAGGTGATTGCCTGTATTTTATTTTCTTTCTTTCTTCGAATCTAATCATGTTATGAATAAATACCAAAATTTTAGCTCTTTTTGGAGTAAGACTATTTCTTTTTATAGGATGAATGAAAGAATATGTTAACCAATTTCTTTCAACAACAGAAGAAGATGCAAACTTCATAAATGATAAAAAAAAGAATGAAATTTTGCATTGTTAAAAGATTCATTTTATAAATCATTCAAAACTTCATCAATAAACAAACTCATTTGAAGCTTCAAACCAAATAGCATACTAATCATGGTGTTTATAGAATGCATAATGATATATAAACCATTACTATTTCAAGTTTTCAAACATTGCATTGCATAAATCTATTAAGGAAATTAATGTGTATTTATATTTATTATATGTTTAATGAAAAACTAATATTATTACCTTAGAAAGAAGCTTCACTACTAAAGTTTGAAGTCTAGGAGTATCTCCACCATCTAACTGGATATTCTTGAGCTATTCCATCTATATCAAATTTAGCATCTTGACATTTAAATTCTTTTATATGTCCTTTAGTAAATTGAAATCATTCCTTTCTAATTAAGCCAGCCTCACAACATGAATATAACTGTTTAACATACTCTAAGAAACATGTTCTTACATCAAAATAATCACAAGGCCTTGTTGAATGTTTATCTCTATGTTTTGAAGAATACCACTTAATATTTAATGCATATGTAGCCATGGTTAATTGGTTATTTATAGCATTCTATCTTATTAAAATTAATGGAAGTAGTTGAACATTCTAAAAGTCAAAAGAGTTATCCATTTCTAGAACCCTTCCTTTAATTTCTAGTAACATGTTTTCATAAATTACATAAATTTCTCCAAATGTAGGTGTATTCGTATAAGCATAATGAATGAAATCAATAGTAGATTGTAGCATGCTCATAAAATATATTTCTCTAACACTTTTTCCACCACTCATCTGATAGAATCTTTCCTCTAACACTTTTTCCCATATTTGTATTGGTTCCTTTCAATTCTTTCTTTTACTAGTGATGACCATTATTTGTAATGTTTCTTGTATCTCTTGCATTCTCTTCAACATTATGAAATATGAAGCATACCTATTTCACAAAATTTATAATTAGTTTAACATTAATAAATCAAATCTTATAATAACACACAATATAGATTTTTTTAATTCTATTACCTTATTTCTATAGGCTTTTTCAAAGTATTATTTTTATTACATTCTTTGAACAAGGAATTTGAATAGTGATGATTGCAAATGAAAATTTGTATGTCTCTTGCATCTATAATAAGATTTTTTACCCAATCAATTTTACCAATATCATGATGTGTATTATTTAGAGAATGAACACAACAAGGAGTCGAAAATATATTTGAATGAATATTTTCTATTATTTTTCTTTGCACACCTACAAATAGGAGTTGAATCTTGTATGACTTGAATAACATTGCATGAATCAATAGCTACAATTGCTATCTCTAATAATTTGGCTTGAAAATTAGCATATTTTATATAATTGGAGTAGTTTGTAGCTTTAAGGAAAAATGGTCCAAGTTGAAAACTAATTATAATATTAATTAATGGACATTGATGAATATCAATCCATCCATCCATTATAACAGAACAACCACTTTGCTATCAAAATTTCTTTCATTCCTTCAACTTCTTCATACCAAGTTCATACCTCTCATCAAGAATATAATTGCAAATCTTACCTTTAGTTGGAGGATATAAGATGGACTTGCCATATAAAAATATTAATTTTACTAATAATTTTAAATAAAAAATGAAAATTTAAATTTTAAAAATATTATCTACTTCAATGGCACAATGAAATGCTTCTTTGAATGAAAGAGTAGGTGCAAGTTTGAATATTAATCCATTTGCATAGAACATTTTTGCAATACTGATATTAGCTTTTTCTTTTCTTCAACTTGAAAATTTATTTCTATTTGTTTAATTACTTTTATTTTTACTAGTTGTACAACATCCTTGGTCATGTTCTTACTTCCCTTTGTTCGAACACTTAACAGTAATACTCTTTATCATAGTCGTTGTTTGGAAGTAGACATACATAGGTTTTTGAATATCAAGATATGGAACTTTATATGCAATAACACCTATTCCTACTTTATTTTCTAATTTTTGAAAAAAAAATAATGATGTATTCATGTACCATTTACAGTGAATTCATGACTACATGTATGACATTCCATCTTTTGCTTCGACCTTCTCCACTCCTACAAGTATCTAATTGTGTTACAAACTACTTTAATGGAAATTTCAAAATAAACCCACCTCTTGCAAATGGTTTCAAAATTCCTACATTACAATCTTAGACATTTTCTTCTAGTGATGCATTTTCCTCCAATAGAATACTACCTATTTCATTCTCATTACTATCTATGTCTTGAGTAGAGCTCATCTTTATGATTTCGTAAATATTAGTGGTAAAAATTGGAAAATGAGATTTCACTGCTACTATTTAGTTTACAAGAGAAGAAATGAATTTTTTAAAAAATTACAAATAGATATACCTACTAATTTTCCAAATTAACCTAAGTGTATCTATTCTTTCTTTTTATGTTTGCATAGAACTTTTAGGAAAATGTCTTGAGGGCTTTAAAACTAAAATGTCATTCAATGTAATAAATCAAAAAATACAAAACAATAATAGAGTTAGGGAAAAATTGAAAATACAAAATAGTGATAAATTTTAAAAGAACCCTAATCAAGAAAATCTATTCTTTATTCTATTTTGCATAGGGATTTTAGAAAACTATTCCTTGTGCATTAA